>RSEF01000026.1:682128-696014 GCA_003993805.1 Himantopus leucocephalus | reverse complement strand
AAAAAAAAAAAAGGAAAATTTAAAAAGGGTTTTTCTGTTGTCCCTTTTCATTCCCAACTGCATTTGTTTCATTTTTGTGGGTACAAGCCGGTCAGGGCAGGGAAAGCCAACTAGTCTGTTTGCACAGCAATTCACACGGTAAGATAATTGCACTGTTGCTACGTTAAAGAGTAGTAGCTTAAACTGAAATTTGGACACATTTTCTATTCTTAAGGTAAAAAATGGCCACGTCCACACAGACTAGCTCGCTCTTCAACTCCAGAAAGCTCTGAACCAGCTCACGTCAACACAAATCTCTCTTGGCATCCAAAGCCAATGTTCGAGTCCTTCCCCTGGCACTCCACGTAACCACACCAGGACTTCAGAAAGCGAGCGTCATGAGAAGAATCAGGCGGGCGAAGAGGCAGCGCCATTCCCACTCGTACCAGCAGCGAGCTAAGCAGGGCTCCTCGCCACTCCCTTCCAGTCTGAATTGACGAAGCAGTGAATGAAAGTGCTTGCGAACAGCAAATTTCACACCAACTGAATCCAGATTTTGTAATTGTTTCTTGCAAATGGCTTGTTATTTTTAAAGCACTCTGTAAATGTTTCATCTCGTCTACTTTTAAAAGATGCTGTATGTGTGCAAAACACAGAAAGAAATCTATGGCACTTGAGAATTTGAGTTTAACCACTTATAAGCACCTCTGTGTGGAAAAGGCCTGAATTATGTTCCTCTAATGAGCACTAACTTTACTTTTTGTGCTTGGCATGTTTTTAACTAGATTCTGAAACGGACGAATTTCTGTGCTAATTAAAAACTGACATTCAGAGGTCCCGAGCGCTGTCAGCTCAAGTCAAACACGGCTCACGGTCAATCCACTGGAAAACAGTGCCTCTCAAAAGAGTATTTAAACATTGTGGAGCAGATGCAGTGTTCAGCTTTACAGTTTACCTCTAGTTCATTGAGCCTCTGGATCCTCGGTGTAAAGTGAAGCTTATCGACATCACACGCAAATGGAGGCTGCCAGTCCTGGAAAAAACAGGAGAGCTTCATCAAAAGACGAGGAAAAAGGACACTTCTCTGTACGGCAGTCAAAAGCCAGGTGAGCCCAAAGCATGGAAGAGGTCTCCGTGGTTTCCACTCCCTCCTCAGCACTAATCGGCACAGCACGTGCCCCCCAGCAGACGGCAGGAGCCCAGCGCGGTGGCCGCGCAGGACCTCCCCGTCGCGGGCTGCATCCCCACCTCTTCCAGGTCACCGCATGGTGAACAAGCCTGGAAAGTAGGAATAACGAGATATGCCCAGGGAACTTCATTGTCTACCCCCTTGAAATATTTAATTGTGCCTTTAAGACAGACAGATATCGAAACCATGAAATAAATGACACTTGGGGACCAAGGACCTGTCCTCAAAGCCAGGCCTCCGGCTGCACCCCGGGTCAGTCCATCTTCTCCCTGCCCACGCGGGGCAGCTGACGGCACTGCACAGGCCATTCACCCCGGTCTCACACCAACCGTCCCCGGCCCAGGCCCATCCCCGAAGGGGAACCGCACGACACGAGGGCTGTGCCCACCAGAGAGCAGGAGGAGAACTCCCCGGGAAGCGCTGCCGCCACGCAAGGCAAACCCCCCCGGCACCGCCAACGGGAGGAACAGAAACTCCGTTACAACTCTGACATAGGACGTCACTTATCTTAACAAATTCAGTATTGTTACCACGCAAAACACAGAACAAAGTGCAGTTTCATAAACCATGCTCCAAACTAATGCCAGCCACGATGGGGAAGAACAACGTTTGACAGCAGAGACTTGAAATGCTCGTGAAGGACAAATGCAGCGCTTAGCTGGTCTCCAAAACAAACAGCAGCTGCACTAAAAAAACGGAAATAAAAGCTTCTTTGCTTAATTCGTTGTCTGCAAACATTCAGGAACAGCTGGAATATGATCAATTAAAAAAAAATTACTTCGACAAAATACCTGCAACTGGTAGTGTTATTTATAAATACAACTATAAAGCAATTTTATCTTTTAGATCTCTGACATCTATCACATGCAGTTGGTTTGGCAATACACAGCTTTGCTAAACCAAACCAGATTTGATTTAAACTTGACAGTAGTTTATTACATATAAAGCTATCTTATTATCACTAATTACAGAATAAAGATAACACACATGAGAGCTATCTACTACCAGGAAAAAGAACAACTCAACACGTGTGGACTAAGGCAACTGAAGTAAGACTAGCATCATAACAAGAATATTTGGTATTTTAACAGACATACTTAATACGAAAATTAGTGTCAAAAACAACCATAAAGGATTTGTATCTTACATACAAACACCCAGTCTCAATTCTATATTGTGACAATCCCATCCTCTCACGAACTAGAGCAAGCCCATGGCAGAACCAGGTATTTTCACAACTAGAGAGAAGAGATGCAAGAGCCACAAAGAGTGTGGGAAACCTGAGGAGCAGAAAGGGACACCAATCCATGCATTTTATCAATTGTTGACTAATCCAGACCTCTGAAGTTTTCTGATCATACAAGGCAGTTCCAACACATCAAAACTTGGCAAGGCTGAAATTAAAATTTGAACTGGAAGTTAGATGACAATAGGGGGATCAAGATGACAAATTATCAAGAGGATGGTCAATCCTCAACCAGTGGGACACGCTTCTCAATCATTTTTGGTCTTTTAACCACAGGACCAAGACTGGTGTCCAATGGCATGATGTTCTTAAACAGCTAGATAAAATTAACCCTACGTTTGTTTGCCAGAGCACCAACTGCAATGAAAATAGCAAGTCCAACAAAGAAAACATTCGACATTCTTTTGTAATGTTCTGGTATCTGATGAATCATTCGTGGCCCCCAAACTGTAAGATGAGAAACATGACTGGGAACATTTAGGGCAAGATTTGAAGTGTTGTACTTCAACACAACAGATCTGACTTTCAAGCTGAACCCATTGGTTACATCATTAGTCACAAGTCTGGAGTTTGCTCTGTGCACCAAGAGAGACAGAAGACAGGCAAGCAAAGCAGTCGAGGACACACAGCAGTAATGACACACAACACCCTTGGGACATGCTAGGGACGCTGCCGAAGGGAGAACTGCAAGATGGATCCTCGGCACGTTGCTTAGGCTGAGAGAGTAAATGAAAAGAGAGGCAGGAGACTCTCCTGGTAGAGCCCCATGGCAGTGTCTGCTGCTCTGGGGGAAGCCCAGAGGAATGCCTGCGTGCCACAACATGAGGAACAGGATTCCTACCTGTTCCTACAGGCTCCAGCCCATGCTTAATCTTAAAGAAATAAAGATACAAAGGTCCCCAGGACAGATACAGACTTAGGACCTGCTGCTAGAAAGCAGCTTGTCTTCAGACAGGACAGAAGCAGCTTGTCCCATCCACTTAGGAAAGCCAATGAAGAAGTTTATGTGCATTATCTCACAGAAATACCCAATTCGCAACATGGTGTACCAAAACATACTACTCCAGAATTCACTGATTAACTCCAGACATCTCCTATTTATTACTGACTGGCGTATGTTTTGGGAAATTCTTTCCTTTTGGCCAAAGACACTTGTTCTAGCAAAGCACTAGTTAAGTTCATCAGAAAAAGTAACATGACTCCCAACAACACGAGCTTCCACAACAGGTATTTTCTACATCTTGCGGTTTTCAAATTTAATGATACTGAATGAACACTGCACACACCAGAACACTTTGGTGGTATGTCAGCTGTTTTACAAAGAGAAGCTTTGGAAACTTGATCCATTCAATACAGGACTTTCAGTAGATGGCTTTTCAGTCTGTCAGGCAGATGGGTCCATCAATTAGAAACAAAAATTTAACAGCCTTCAAATGTTTAACTTTTAGCAAGGGGAAAGTCATTGCAAGAACTTCTGTTGAGATATGGTAAATTTGGCTTAATGAGAGGTAACACTGGATTTACTCTGCCTTTTGACATTTTTAAGCATGTAGAGCTGAGGGAAATGCATGCTATGTAATAGGTCACATTAGATTATTATAAAAAAACTTTCGATTTTATAAACACACTCCTGTGCATCCCATTTATCACAAACTGTTTCATATGACATTAGTCACAGTTACAGATACAGAGCCACTCACCATTATAGCAGGTGTTGTTAACAGGCCACCCCAACTATTATCAATTCATTTTAAAGTCACAGACAGTATTTTGGAGCATCTGAACTACTCAAAGTTGAAATAACCAATGAGAATAATATTTATCGTCTCATATTCCAGGGTATGGCAAATTCCTCAATTCCTAAACAAGATGCTTTCAACCCTTCTTTAATAAGCATATTATTTACTCAAAAAAACCAAACTTGCATACATTTGAAGCACAACTTACTAAGATAAATGCAATGTTCATTAAAAGGAGTACTAAGAAAAGCGTTTTGAAAGAAATGCCTTTATGGACCTTGGAAATGCATCAGCACCACAAGAGGGAGCTTTTTCGTGTCAAAGCTAATTCTGCAAAACTGCTGATCCGCATGAAGAGCTTTGGGGTGGAAGAGAAGAGCACACACAAACCAACTCTACAGGCCCACTTCCCTTAAGTTTGTGTTTGGGAAATCTGTGAGACTAGCTGTTTCCATCCAGCATGCACTTGCAAGGTCCACAAAAGCAACTGGTCTGGATNTGCACTTGCAAGGTCCACAAAAGCAACTGGTCTGGATTTCCCCCTTATTTAAAAAAAAAAAACAACAAAAAACAACAAACACAAAAACCAACAAACCCAACAAAACAACAATAAAAAATAAGTTTAAAAAGATCAAGTTAAGTTTCTTTCAACAAACACACTAAATGCTAAGGTTAGGGATACGCTGAAAGCAAGAAAACCCGAATTTCCTAAGAAATCAAGAGTTTTTACACCACTCAGACTCTTCATCTGAAATGACTTCATTGCTTTCTATTGCCCATACAGCATTGTTAGAAACCTGCAAGAGACACGCAAAATCATTTGCCTACATTAGCGTGCATTTGTTAACCAGACTTAGCAGAATAAACCTGAATACCAATCCATGAAAAAAAAAAAAAAAAAAGAGACAGACATCGAAATTTCAAACTTTTCTATAAACTTTATAAACAAATCTAGCCATGCAGAAGGCATACTCTATCAATCGCATTAACATTGCAAACTACAAATGGTCAGGAGAACTATTTCTACACTCTTTCTATATTCCTCCTTCCAGATTCATTGTTACAGGGATGGCAGGCTTCATATAATTTCAGCTGGTAAACCGTGCACCTCATCCAAACTCACTCTCTAATTAAGATTTAACCACTCCCACCCCCTTGAATTCAAGTGAACAAGAAATTACCACTGTCACTGGTAAGCTGTTCTACAAGTTAGTTAGCTTCAACTTTTCTTTTTCCCTTATCCTGTTCTCATTTTTAACCAAATACCTCATTTGCTTACTGTCCAAGGAGCTATTCATGAACACTTCCTGGAAGCGATGTTTCAAGACATTTTTCAATAAACAAATATCTTTTTGCTTCTCTTTACAGGACCAGCTTTCCAGTCCTGCAAAGAAAGGTTTTTCCTCAGGCTTTTTTCTGAAACCTCTCCTATTTTTTTCAACATCTTTTGAAAACTGCAAGTAGCATTTTAGTTGCAATCTCTCCAATGTCAGACACAAAAAAGAGACGTCACTTTCATTATTTTGCTAGACAGCGTCGCATAGTAAGATCCAAAAGAATATCTTAGCAATTCTTGCCAGAGAAACACATATTCATTCAGTTAACTATAGCAATTCACTGCTTCCCAGGATGCCCACCCCGCGAGCGTGACCTACATTCTTTGTTCCCAGATCTATGATCCTGCCTTTGCAAAGGTGTTACGTGATTGCTGCCTCCGAGCGGGAGGGAGCAGACTCGGTGACTCAGGAGGTCCCTTTTCGTCTCATGGTTTTACAACTACATTAAAAACACACTCAAAAGAAACTCAGATGGCTGGATCTATGCAAAAGTGATGTGCACCACCATTTATCGCCCCAGCAGTGTCAGTGGGTCATCCACAAAGCTTCCTTTTGAACAGGAACTAATCCCTCTCTGACCCTGTTTAAAGGCTGACATTAGTTGGTAACTCCAATCATCAGCTAACCTAGTTTGTGGCAACATGGTCCTTGCTTGGTCTTTCTGTGCACAGGTGATTTTTCCAACAAAAACACTGAATTCCTCCTTGCTAATAAGAAGGGACCCTGGGTGCAGTAACACGCACACAGAACTCTTCAATAACACAAGCTTGGTGGAGTATTTCTCATTTGAGACAAAATTGGGCTCTGTTACTTACTGTAGACTAGCAAAGGACAAAACACAACCACAAATCCTTCCCATCAGAGAACCACAGCCAAAGGTGAGCGTGCGATGGGAATCGCCTCTCTAGAGCCCAGTGTTTCTGCACCAGCTCCAAACTTGGAGAGAAATAAAAGATCGGGTAAACTGGAGATGATTCTCAAGCCTCAGAGCTGGCTGCTCCTGGAGGCCCCAAGGCAGAGGATCGAAACTATACGTAGGGTTTGAACATCAACACAAAATAGGCAGCAGGGTTTCCATACAGGAGATGCCAGACTTCTCTCCACAGAGGTGACTGCACGCAAGGAACAGATCCAGAGGCTCTGGCAGCAGCAGGCAAGAATAAGCAACGTACCAGCAGCACTGCACAAGCAGCTGGAGAGACCCAGGGCACCGGGGTCAGTGCCCTGGCAACAAGTCCCACATCTCCGATTCACTTCAGAGGCACTGACCCAGACCCTGAAGCAGAGCATCCATCCGTTCAGCGGCCAGACTCAGCTGTCGGTGTCCAAGGGCACCGGGCCCCAAGAGCTACTGCCATCGTCACCCAAGACGCAGTACGTGGTAGATGGACCTTCAGTCCCATCCTGCAGTATGTCCCCAGTGGGTGTCTCACTGGCGAGCAGCACGGACAGCACAGACGACTGTTTCTGGAGCTCTCCCACCCCAGCCTTTTGGAGACAGTCTGTGCCCTCTTTGGAGCCTTAATTGGCAGCTTTCAAACCTCAATTTTAATCCTAATCTAACTCGGATTAAGGAAAGATCTGATCTAACAGCCACGCCAGAACAGAAGCAGTCCGGTGCTGCTGGCTTCACCCCTCAGCGGCCGTGGAGCCTCAGCTGGCCAGGGCTCTGCCCGGGGAGGCCCCGGCGGCTTCCACCCTCTGCCACCCAAACTATCCACAGCGCTCCCATCCAGGCTGTTCAGATCCATTTTCACTTGTAAAGAATGTACTTTCAGTGAAGAGCATTTACTCAGACACGTATCAGGGTGGCAGGTCATATGAGCCCAAAAGTTCTTTCTCCCTGGCTTTTAAAAACGTTCAAGGTGGTCTCCTGCACACACGCACAGCACTCCCCAGATATAACCCAGTAATGTGGGGTTGAGATAAAGCACATCCCAATGGGTACGCAGGCACAAATTCATTCCATTCACCGGTGGCTTTAGTTTCAATGCTGGGGAAGGGAGTTGCGTTTAGTTTGAAACTCTAAATGTCAGCTTTTAGCTAATTGACACTGTTTATCTCAAGTTAAACAAACAAAAAACCTACAAAACCTCCCCAAACCTGCTGCCCCATATAGAGAGCTCCAGACTAAATTGTTTTATCTTAAATTTTCAATGATCTTAACAGAATAAGTGCTGAAAATACCTCACTAAAAGAGACTGAGTCAAGGAGTGGAGATTCTCATCGTCCTTTAAGCACACTCCAATGTTTCAGTGCTTCTGAGGTGCAGAAACTGTACCACTGGTGACCACAGCAGTGCTGCACGTGGCAGCTACCAGTAGTAAAATAATACTCCTTTTTCATATTTTCCTGATAATTAAAGATCAGAGGAGACCAGTAAATAACCTACTCTGAATTTACCTAATTTCACAGTATGACCCCTGTCTTGAACACAGCAAATTCTTCATTTAAAGTAAAAAATTCCTAATGGGCTTTGATGACTGATCTATTTTTCTTCACAAGAATTTGACAGTGTGAACAGGAACCTCAGCACTAAAACATCTCCTCCCCCCAAAAAAAACATTCTTGATCCCAAAGTGCCAGAAAGGGGCAAACCCACCACCACCCTTTGTTTTTTTCCCCCTAACAGCTGATCACCCGCACAGTTAACAACGCGTGCCCTGTGAGCGAAGTCAAGCAAACCTGGCTTACGCTGAACGAACCAGCGGCTCAGGCGCTTCTCATCAAGACTGACAAACGACGCAGTACCGAGGATTTTCTCCCTATGAAGCTCACTTACGTGTTATAATTGAGTTATCTCTCTGTTTTCTTTTAGATAAAATCAACTGGCTGAGGCTCTGTATATTATCAAATCAGAGGGATCATCACGATCAGCTTCCTGTTCAGGACAAAGTACAACAATTCTCTGCATTAATTCCTGTTTTTGCAGTGGTATGTTTTACAACTTCAGGACCAGGAGACTGCCAGAACCCTCAACGTTGCTCCAAAAGTGAATTGGTTTTAGTCCATAGTTTAATGAAGGGGTTTTGGTTTGCTTTGTGTTTTCTTTTTCTCCATAAAAATGAAAATAAATCAAGCAGGCAGCTGAATGAGCAGCCTGAACAGACACTGTTTAAATCAACCTTGCTCCTGAAAACACGTCCCTGGAGCAGCGGCTTCAGTTCTTGGAAGCCCTGTGCCTTCAGGTTTCACCACTCAAGCTTTGTTAAGGTCAAATTTCTCAAAATTCATTCTTCACAGGCAGAACTTTCTTAACACTTCTCCGTACCCTCTCTAGTTGTCAAATCTTTTTAAAATTCTCAAACGAGTGCAGTATTCCGAATGCAGTATTTTCTAGTCTTATGCTACCACAGAGGTAAAACCATCCTATTCTTCACTGACAACCTCAGGAGCTGCATTCACTGGTTTAGCCAAAGCATCCATTCTGCCATTATAGTGGTTGCCACAACGATCCACAGTTATTTTTCTGTAATCCTCCCTCCTCTAAAACTGGCCTACGCTCCTTTGTTCCTAAATGTAAAACCTCACATTGAGTCCTACTGAAGCGATTCCTGTTTCATAACATCCATTGTTTATTCTGTAATCAGGATCCCTCCACAACAGTGACCTACCCACTGTAAACCTGCGATCTATATGGAGTAATTTCTTTTGTTCTTCCAGACTTTTAATGAAAATTAGATACCGTTGGCTCGAGGTTCTGAAAGACCATTAGAAACGTATCATTCATTACAATTTCTCATTAATAGTTGAAATAATTTGTGATTCCTTCAGTATGATATCAATTTTGCACAATAACAATTATAATACTGAAACACATTCAATTAATGTATAGATCTCAGATCACGACAACACAACTGACTTAACCAATCACGTAGTCTCATAGATAACAACAGAACTAATTTGACAATGCCAGTTTTCATACAATCGTATTCCATACTATCACCTTTCAAGCTCTTAGTCAGGACCGTATCAGTCGTGCTACGACCCTGGAGTGAGATGTGGTCAACAACTCTTGCACTCATGAAGAATTTAAACCCATAATTAAGTTAATTCCTCTCAGCCTTTTGAAAGTTTCCCACTATTCCAGGATTTACTGGAAAATGCAAGTCAATTATTTAGAGAACTCCAATGTCAATTCCTTCAAGATTTCAGCTATATTAATACAGACTTTCTAATCTTAAATTGCTTAGTTTTATCAGGGCAGGCTTAAGGTTACTTGGAGGCCTTAACTGTACTTCTCCACATTCACATTATTTCAAGCAATGAAATTTAGCCTGAATTTTCTCAATTTTCATGTTTGGCCATGGGAAAACTACGATGTTTCTAGTGTACTGTATATTGTGGAAGAGATTAATACGGTGAGTAAGGCTTAAGTAATTGTTATTAGCTATTTGTTCACAGCAGCATGACGAAGCGGAAGGAAGAGTCCATTCTCAAGAAAAACTTGGAGCAGGAACGGTACCATATGCTCTACATTTTACCTTTTATTCTTGAATCTAGGCTTCAAATTTGTTAGACTGTTTGCTTTCATTAATTACTACTAACTACCTACTTCAAATAATGATGATACCATTCTCAAGCAGTATTTCATTTTTTCCTCTAAATGTCCCCAGTAATTTGCAGAGGTATCATAAAATCTTCCAGAATGTAAGGCCACCACTTCACATGCCAAGTTTCAGAATGAACCACTGTTCCAGATTACCGTTTAAAGAAAGAAATCCTAATAAAGGATGTTTTCAGTTCATAGAATAAAATTCTAACTACAAAACAGCATGTGATAGACGGCAAACAAGTTGTACACCATCCACTTTTCTGCATCTAGCTCCTCACCGTCAGTTCAGCGGTAAAGACTCAAAGCATCTCTAACGTTAACTACCAGAAGCAACCACTGCAGGTAAAGCCTCATACCTCATTTGAACACTTCACTGCCAACCGAGCTGGCTACTTATGCTCAAGACTGTTGACAAAAAGCCTTCGCTTCGCTGTTCCATACAAAACAGTGCCAGTGAATGTGGTTATTGTTGCACCCTCTACAAGACAGTCACTGCAGTATCCCAGAATCACCCAAGTAAGAGCAAAACTAAGTCATCAGTGATGACTGGAACAAACTGAACTGGAATGAAGAGGGAGAAAGCTTCTTTTGAGTGCTCAACTGGAAACCGCTATGCAGAAATTACACCTCCTGTTACATTCCTGGATGTCCTCTCATCCTGTGAGCATGCAGCCATCACACAGAATCCTCTATCTTCCACCCAGATGTCTATGGTACGTCAGATGCCTCAATGCTCCCCTCACAAAACAGTTCACTGTCCTCGAAACCTGCCTGTCCTGGTTTGTTCCTTCTAAACTCGTAAGTATCTTTCGCCCTCCTCTGCCTCTCTCTTTGAAGAGGGGTAGAGGGGAGCATCTGTCAGTCCTATCTGGGGTCTTCCACATCCCCAGTGGCCCATTTGGCCTAAACCATGACACCTGCCACACAAGAGAAGCCACCACAGATGTGGTTTTCTCCAAGCTTAGCTGGTGCCCAGCTCACACCAGCAGAAGGATACCAGAGAAAAAGACCCTTGTCCTTCAGAGAACAGCGAGCTCTCCTCTTTGTGGTTGGGTGCTGAAACATCAAAGCTAGCTTCGGAGTAAGGACTTCTTCACAGGCAAATTGTCAAGCTACGGTTGGGCACCACCACTTTCCCACAACATTATTCCATATTGCAGTTCGATCTAAAAGCACAAATTTGTCTGCCGATTATTATCCAGCAGAGTTTAAGCTAAAATAATGCAAACCCAGCAATCAAATTTTTTACTCCTATTTCGACACAGACCTTGACAGTTCATGGTGCTGCCTACCTGCTTACCAGCACATAACCAGACTAAGAATGCAGGCAAAAGATTCACTCGGATGCATGGAGATTTCAACTAAACAATGCATTTGGTTGGAACACATATAATTTTGAGGAAAGGTCGGTATAGTTTGTAGCTCACAGTATTATAAACCACTCGATTACACAGAAAAGAACAATAACAGAATATTCATTGTGTCTCCTGTTTTCAGGAGGAAGGCCAGGAACTACGTCAACTCCCAGGCTTTTTCTGGTAGATATAGAAGAGCTCCCTCTATGCTCTAGGCCGGTGAACGAGCAACTGCACTTGCACCAGTCATCCCAGTAATTATCTAGGGTAGATAAGAGCCATGGTAGCTAAGCTCACATGAAAGCCAGGCCCCATACAACTGTTAGGTGTTCAGCCCTCAGCAGCGCTGACTATTTTCATCCTACTTCTAAATACGTTCAGTGAAACATACGATCATAAATACAGACAGATATTGGCTCTTTGGTAAGCGAAGACGAGAGTATGCCGAAAATGCAGTTGTAATAAGTAATTCATTCCTTCAGAGAGCTATTCGTTTATGAGTCTCTAACAGATAATATAGCTTACAAGAAGCCTTTATTATAGGGTTTTGGCTTTTTACACAAGCAGCCAAGAAACACAGATGAGATTTTTTTTTAAAACAAATCAGAAAAAAACCCCCTTGATAAATATTGTTCTGCTCACAGCTGCTGAAATACTGTTGACAGTATACAACCCCAAAAGATTATTCTACTCAAAAATATTACATAAGTTCAATGTTGCCTGTATAACAAAAACCATCTTACCCCCTCAACTACGTCAGCATTTGACTACGCTGCATGAAAAGGGGCACGGGCATATTCTACCTAGATATAAATTCAAGAGCGCTCCTGCGTGCATTGACACCACCACAAACCAGGACTCTACTTCCAGAGAACAGAAACATCTTCCTCTCCGATGAGATTCACATTATTCAATCTGCTACAACCATTTCTATCCTCTCAGAAAGCAACGCAGCAAGTTACTTCTATTTTAATCCGGAAGGAAAAGGATGGTTACCAACAGGAGTCCCGGCAGTGATCAAAACACGAAACTGAAAAGCATGTGTTTCCAAACATCATTTCTTTGAACTCAAAGTCTCGCTCACAAAACTTAAGTCTGCAGAAACGTTTTGTCAGCCTCACCTCTTGCTGGGTGAGATTTAAGGCTCTCGGTTGCCGTTCAGCATTCTAGTTGTTGCCGTCATGTTAACTACCTCCAGCCAGCTGCACCACCCCAGACTTGCACCACCCTCCTCTTGGAGAAAGAGCAATTCACTCAAAATAAAGATGATCCACACATGCTTGTTAATTAGATTTTTTACTCTGGAAGCCCCTCTCCTCACCAGTCCAGTTGCTTATCCCTTTAAACGAACTAATAATTACAACTACACAAACTACAGTTCCAAGATCTTCGCAGTATTTCTCAGTAAATTGAGTCGACCAACAAAAGGAAATGAGAATTCGCGCCCCAGTTTTGAGCTTGCTAACACCATGGGTCGAGCTCACGATGATGAAGATGAAGGCTTATTACCCTCCCCACTGTGTATTGCATTCTAAAATGGTGGCCATGTCTGTCTAGGCTTCAGCTCGCGAAGGCACCAGCCAAACTCACAGCCGCGGAGTTTGGTGTTGTTCAACTCGAGGGAACAGTTACCTGTGTTCAGGCCGAGCCGGACCGGGGGCAGGGCCGGAGGGGGGCGGCCGCGGGGCCGAGGCGCGGCCGAGGAGAGCCCCCCGCAGCCCTCCACCACCACAATGCCAACATGGAGGGCAACACCCAGGCAGCTGCCTCCTCGGGGGCTCGGCACGGGGACCGCTCGCCCCCGGCAGCCGCTCCGGCCGCGGCCTCCGGCCAACTCGGAACTTTCGGGGGCCGAGCGGGGAGGAGGAAGGCCGAGCCTGGCCAGGCGGGGGGCGCGGCGGGGCCGGCTCCCCCGCTCCCTCCCCCCCCACCCCCCCGCCCCGGCGACTTTCCTACCGGGCAACTCCGGCACTTGGGAGCGACTTTGCGGGAGGGGGCGGGCGGCCGGTCGCTCTGCAGCCCCGCGGCGTTGAAACTTCACCTGCCCGGGGGTCGCCGGCGCGGCCGCCGGCCCGAGGGGGGAAAGAAGGGGGGAGGGGGCGGGGGGGGTGTCGCCGGTGCGGGCCGGGCCGGGCCGCCACACAAAGGCCGTTCCCCGGCGGCGCCATGCGGGCACTCACCGGCGGCGGCCGCACCTTGCAGATGCCGGTCTGCTCGGCGATGGGCCGGATCTTGTGGATGAAGGCGAAGGGGTCGGCGAACTCCTCCCAGCTGGGCTCAAAGACGGGGCACTCGGGCGGGGGCAGGAACTCAGCCATGGCCCGAGCCGGGGCCGCTCTGCCGCCGCCGCCGCCACCGCCGCCGCCGCTCCGAACAATCCTCTAACAGCCGCCGAGCGCCGTTGGAACGGGACGTGCGCCTCCGCCGGGAGGGGGGGTTGGAGGGGGGGGGAGGGGGGGCAAGGAGCGAGAGCGCAACAGAAAAAG
>RSEF01000026.1:584413-676335 GCA_003993805.1 Himantopus leucocephalus | reverse complement strand
AAAAAAAAAAAAAAAAAAACAACCACCAAACAAAACACACTCCGAGAAGATTGTACCTTCCGCCAGTCCTGCAAAGCCTGCTATCACAAAGTGGTGACGCATTGCACCACCACAGATAAACCCCCTGCCCTCCTCTCCACAGCCCAGTGACACTACACAGGCCCAGGCAAGGAGGGAAGCAGTTTTTGCTGAAGATGTTGAATTAACAAGTCTTGTTCCTAGTCAAGCTTCCTGCTTCTGCTACAGCTGAAATCCCCCCATGATTACCCAGACATGCTCCAGGATTCACTTGCTTTTAGACACGCAAAGGGTAACATTAAAGAGGCAATAAGGAGCCTTCCTTAGCTTGTGCAACAAACAGCATGGGATCCAGGGGATCCTTGTGCTTGGGTAACCTGCAGCTGCATTCAGGATGGATTTACATGCCTAATTCAAACATGTAGATACTACCCAAACCTTCAACCCCCCGCAACAAGCTAGTATCCAGGTTTCAAACAGCAAGTATGCACAAAGTCATCTAAGCCCCTGTGGGTCGCTTAAAATACAATAAAAATTGACAGTCAAAGGCTGAACAGACATGGAGTCAGAACATAAGACAGTTTGGTTTTTAAACCACTATCATTCACTGATGAAAAGCCATGGAAAAACTGCTTCTAGAGGGGATTTAAACATCCAGAAGTAGTTGCAGATTGCTCAGGTACATTGGAGAATGCGTGAGAGCTACATGAATTAAGGCAGAAGGCAATTCTATCGTCCAGAATTTTGGACAATACTGATGACAAAGGTGACAATGTTCGCAAAGCAAAGGTGGTAAGAAACCGCATGAATCATACAACAAGGCAGAGTGATACAGAATCTGGTAGATGGCACACAGGTTTAAAACCAGCTGTGGAGTCAGAAGGCATTCAAAGAGGAAAGGATGTGATTAAGCCACCTGGCAATGGAAAGAACTTAGGAGCTCTACAGTCAATAAACTACTGAAATAAACAGAAATCAGTCCCTCAGAATGCACCGAGTTCCAAGGGGTTTTTGCAAAGGAAGCTTGTGTTCATATCTGGAACCATGCATATCTGATGAAGATGATGTAAAAATTTCAAAATCTCCAACAGAATTTAGAGCATCTTTCGCAAGGAAATACAAGACTGAACAAGAAAAGCTCTCTAGTGACCACAAGTACAACAGTAAGGATTGCTCTTGATCTGCCAGCACCTACAATTAGCAAAAAAAATGGGTGTATCAGCACATAGGTGCTTTAGACAAGTGTCTGCAATAAGCATGTATGAGTATTTAATACGTCTAATCAAAAGTAAACAAGTTCTAAATCAATATGCAGTCAAGCTGCCCCACTCAGCCTCATCAGGCAAATCTAACACATGCAGACACACTTAGTAGACATCAAAATACTTGTAGGCAGTGAAGATAATGAAGCCAGTGCACATATGCTGCAATAGACAAAGCTGGAACTTAAACACACTGTTGATATCTGCAACAGCAGTGAACAAGTAAAGAAACAGACACAGAATTTGAAAACAGAGAGAGGAAGATAAACACTAAACACACAGCAAAAAGTAAAACAAGAAACAGAAGAGTACTTTGCATAGAACTGCCAGTAACTGTTGCCTGAATTATGAGGAAAGTCAGAAAAGGAAACCCTCCATTTCTGGGTGCCATATGTGCTTATGCAAGACATTAACACCATTTTCAAAAGCATTTGTGGACAATGGCAGAAACTGTTCTATAATGTACTCTGAGACGTGACTGGGACACTTCAATACATACACGCACATGGCTTTGCCTTCCACATAAACACTCCATATAAGAAGAACAAAGGCAGAAACCATTTTGTCCCAGTCAGCAGAGCACAGTCAAGCCTGCAGTTTGACAGCAGCTGTAGCTGACCACTGGTACCCCACACTTCCCCAATCCCCACTCCCACACCCAGCTCATCCTACACTGAGCCACCTTAGTTCATCACAGCAAAAGAAACCTATGCCTTTCTCCCCCCAACAAGAGATAAGTTTTCATGCCAATTTAACACAAAACAAAAGTGCCAGAGACAGTGCAAGAGCAAAAACACGATTGCATGGGTGAGAAAAGGGAGGACTGGGACAGCAATAGCCAGCAGTAAGCTGGTTTAACAGTAGCTAGACATAAAACTGAAAGTAACTCTGCATGGGACACAGCTTTGACAAGTTGTGCAGAATTGCACAAGATCAGCTCCAGAACTGCTGGAAAACAATGCTGGGCTCAAAAGTGGTTCATGAGCATCTCTTTGAAACAATGCATTCCAGCAGCGTTCACCCAAGGCAGGTTCTACAGACTGGATTTTGAAATAACTGAAAAGCCACAAAGATCTCTACTCTCAGTACAACCGACTGAAAAGTAGCTTTTGCAAGTAGTAATGATGTAAGACTATGAAATGCTTTTGACAGTTGTAGCCATAGAGCTCTAACAAAAGAAAGAGTAACATGAAGATGCTTGAGGTCTTGGCAGCCTTCAAGAACACTGCTTGGAATTCATCCCTAATTTGAAGCTCTGCAACAAGCCACTCACAGCAGCCACCTCTAGAAAAGGAGCTTGAGCATTTTCCACCAGTAACCTCGTGGAGGTCATGGTCTTAGAGAAATTCACAGAAATGGCAGATTAAAAGTGCAGGGTAAGGACAGATTCTCAGGAAGTTTGAGCCATTTTGGACAGAGGGCTTTTTTGTCCCAATTCAAGCCTCTAGAAGTTAAATGCACAGTTCTGGATTTAACACATCAGGCCTTCAACAGGCACTTAGGAAATTCACTTAATTCTAACTTTACCATCTAGAATGGGCAGAAAGAGCCCCCTTGTTCCCGTTATCTTCTTTCCCCTTATCCCCTTGATACTGCAAAAGCAGCCTAGTGCACCCAGTTCAGGTGATAGGTAACTCACTTTCACATATAAGGTCTTGAAAAAATAAATCTTACCCACCAAACATAAGGCACAGACTTTGGGAGAGTTAAAAACTGCTTAAGTATCTCCTTCACTGATCTCTGTTCAGTGAATTGCCCAAGCGTCAAAGCTGACATGTTTAAGTAGCAGTATGCAGAGACCAGCAATAGCATCTCACCATTTCAATCCTAAAGTATTTAGAGATAAAAGGACTGCAGCTCTTTAGGAAGAGCTGTAAACAGGCCCTCAACACAGTGTAATAGCATCACCCATCACCTCCAAAAGGTAACAAAGCAGAAGTGGGAGAAACACCTAACCAGTATTAATGCAACACATTTGGGACAGCCTTTCTGGAGCTCTGATTGTATCCATATGGACAGAAACTTAAGCCTGTAAAGTTGTCTTGGAAATTTTTTTCAACTTTTCCATGAGCATCTGATCTCCAGTCCTGATCTTACAACGTGAATTTAAGTTTCCCTATGATCAGAACTCCCCTCTTCTTGAAACCCACAAAGAAAGGCTTAAATCCTTGTTCTTCCCTCAGCCTCAAAAAACACTCAGTTTTCCAGCTGATGTAACACAATCCCCGTTGCACTTATCAAGCCAAAATTGAGAGACCACTCACACAAACACTTACTGGTGCCACATAGGAAGCCTGGGGCAGACATGAAAGCAGAACTGAGCTCACCTAGTGGGTCGAAGTACTTCACTTTAAAGGGACTAAGATGCACTTCCTTTCTTTCTCAGAAAGAGTAGTTCACTTGAGCCTTCCTAAGTCTTCCTGCATTTCTAACAATCTATGTTAAGTATTAGAAAAAAGTATTTCCTAAGTGTTTCTGGAATGTTTTCTAAACCCTCCCACTTAGTATTTACAGCTGTTCTTTTCTAGTAAGCACTTGAAGAGAATAATTTAACTTTTTGTGCCCAAATACTCCAAGCTCTCAACACAGACCAGGGAAACCAAAACAATGCTCCAGAGAAACTGTGAAACATGCTCCTGAGAAATGACTGGAAGTTTTACAGATCACCGAGGAAATAAAGTACCACAAGAACTAAGAATATCTTTAAGCAAGTTACCATGTTTTCCATGGCCAGCTTCATGTGACATAAAGGACCATCTTCAGAAAGCCCACGGACAGGCACATGGCATCAGAAAGATGAAAAGACTGGGTTTTAACTGACTCACTTCAATTAAAAGCTCCACAGAGGGCACCACTCCTCATGTGACTCTTAGCCTTTTTGTTTTATTTAGTCTCCTGGTATTTCTCAGCCTCTTGTCAGCCAGCACCTACGATACTTTCAGAGCAATGAAATTTCTCCCACTTCATCATGCCCTTGTTCCTTCTCTCCATTAACAGCCAGTTGAGGCTACAAACCTTTAATCCTCTTGCCCAACTTTTAGAAGAAATCTGTAGATCAAAGTCTTTGCACAGCCTGGAAGTTACATAGTTAGTCCTCCCTCTAGTTCAGACCAAGGTAGGACAGGATTAATCACTATCACCTTGCCAATACTCACAAGAAATCCCTACAGCACTTCCAGTGGAGTTCTGCAATGTGATGGAAAGTTGTTCTTCAGCTCTTTACTGCCAAATTTGTTTACAAGCCCAGTCCCTGTTTTCACAGTTCAAATAAAAAACATCTTTTCTCTTGAAGTAATTCCTCATAAACATGATGTAAGAACTGGTGAGATCAGGAGTCATCTAATCCTGTATCTTATTCCTGACAGGAGCCTCAACTACACTTCCTCCGGACCTTCCCAACCTCTGGTAATTCACAGTTCCTATACAAGATAGGGTACCTCTACATTTAGTACCCTAGCTGATTTTTCTTTCCAAACTTTTAAAGCTTGTAAGATAAATGAACTCAAAAGTACAAACACATTGACTGAAAAATCTGTAAAAATAATTTGAATTTTCAGTTGTTACAATACTTCAGCAAGTGAAAAAGCCATCCAATTACAGTAAAATAGGTCTGCATTTTAAAGAGTGACAACTACAGCTTTGCTTCTGTGAAGCATCTCCTACATAAAGGAAAACATGACCTTGTGCAAAGGCAAACAAAGTTTTATTTGGCAGAAATACAGGCATTGAAAAACATTGGAAGAGAACGGCATGGGGTAGCACATTAGCAGCATTGTATTTCAGATATCAAGATCTCCACTGTTACGATGTTCACACAGATTTGACTGAAAAGCAGAGTCAAGCACAAAATAACGTCTTCCTTGTCTTAGAGACTTTGACAGAGTGGAAGCAGTATGTCAACAGAAGGCCTAACAAGACTGAAGGCTTGGGACAAGGCAATCAAAAACTATATGCACATTTACAGCAGCATATTGACAAAGTAAGGAACTGACACTGCTATTCCCTTCACTTTTTTACTAGTTCCTCAAAACTTTCACCAGAAATCACTCTTAACTGCCCATGAAACATTGTTATCTCACTCTTCACTATAACACTGCGGAGAAAGGTAGAAGGTGAAGCCAGAGAACTTTTAATACCTAGTCACATCATCCCTTTTTTTTTCCCCCCCAGATAACACTTTCTATTTTCCTAAAACACTGCCAAGAGCTGTATCATTTGCAATCTTACCTCTACTTTTTCCACCAGAATAATGGAGTCACCATACTGTTGCTTTACTTACTTTCAATAAAAATCTCAAGAATTCTGACTCCAAAGAGCCATGCTCTCCTAAACAAGTTCACGCTTTTCAGCAACAGGCTGCTAGGGTGAGCGTTATCCGACAGTGTTCGGACTATCTAAGGCAAAAGCCCTTTCTGAATTTTACTTGAGAAAAGTCTGCTGTGTAGGAAGAAGGTGGCAGCACATGCAGTTGTATGCTGATGTTACCCATACTGTCCATGAAGCTAAAACAGACAGATTGTTATCATACAATTACACTGTGGCATGCTTACTATAGAAATTAGAAATGTACATAATTATATATAATATAGACATTAACACATTAAAAGGTATTCATATTGCTTATTCAGAGGGCAGAGTGGGTGGAAATCAGATTCTGCTGCACTGCATTCCCCTGGAACGGCACCAGAATCATCTTAAAACAGATCTTACAGATAAGACCAGCAATTCACAACAAAGTTCATAGCAATCCGCCATGGGCTCCAGCTCACTTCCTCCTCCACTTAATGAGTCATAGAAGTTATTTTGTATCAGGTGATAGCTATTAATTGCCAATCTCAACACTGGAGAAAGCTGTGTCACCACACAGGTAAAGATATATTTAGTTACCACTAGATAATGCCTGCACTTCTGTCAGTGCAAACAGGCACATGACTTTTCAAAGCACAAGTACAGGGATTTCTTACCAAAGAAAACATGCATTTGAAGTTTAGAATTAAAGAAAGGCTTTCAGAGTGCAAAGAAAGCATTTCCTTTTCAGTGACAGCTAATCTTAACCTCTGCAAGTTAAGGTATTCACTCTTACAGTCAAATTTTAATTCAGTATAGGATCTCTACATTTCAGGAAACAGATGAACCCCATGTTTGTTAATTCAACTGTACAGCTAGTAATTATAACATGTTTAAGGATTTCTGCAGCTAGCTAAAGCAAGAGCAGTTTTAGCAGGATTTTCCTGCTGTAATTATCTTGGCTTCTTATCTAAGAAAAACACCCTTATCTTAGCTCATTGTGCAGATGCCTACACTGAGAGCTAACTGCCCACTAGCTATTGCAACAGTGTTTCTTAATACTAATATAAAGAAAATTTGACTATGATGTAGGCTGAGAATGTATAATGCATCAATCCAATGGCTAACAACATAACATCTCCTTTCAAACTTTCCACTAGTGGATGCTTGTCATGTTTCAGCTTACCATCTTTTCAAAGTAGCATTCCATGTTATCTTTAAAAATTAAAAGCATAATGCATCTCAAATCTAATGCCTACATTGAATGAGATTCCTTAGTCAGTCCAGGTTTTTCAGAGAGCTCAGCATTCAGTATGCACAAGCCTTTTACCAGCATGCTAGAGTGCTACGTCCTGCACAGACTCATCATTGTACAAGCCCAGAGAAGACATTTTGACACACTGCAAACCAATTCCCATCACATAAGCTGCAGAGTTCTAAATAAGGCTAATCTACATGTACAGTAAAAAAACCCAGACAGTATCAGCAGGAAACAGAGCATGTCAGCCTTAAATAGTGAAATGAAGAATCCCAGACAGAAGAGCCAAATTATTGCTACAAGATCACACTGAAAGCCAGTTCAGATATCTGCTCCTGCACAACCCCCGATACACTAGCTTCTAAAGGAAATTATGGTGCTGACACTTGTGGCCACACAGCTTTCTTCATGATCTGATAGTAGTACAAGATTTCACACCAAAGATCTAGGCACCTGCAAGGCATGAAACAGTCCTTTGCATATTCCTCTTGTGGGCACTGCCATTACATTAAACATCTGAACACATGCACTGAAATGAAGTTGATCTGACTTGCAATGAACATGACTGTCTCTTGGGTTATGCCCAGCACATTTGATTAATCATCCAGTAAGTAGGAAAATAAGTTAGTCAACAGTACTTGAAATTCTCTACACTTGTCTACCCCCAAACATAAAAACACAAGCAAAAGCAAATGAGAAACACACTGAAACCTCAGACATGCTCAGCTATGGTGAATGGCAGGAGGTATGACTTACATGGCATCTGTACATTCTGCACAAGACCATGGCTGACAAGACAGTTTGAGGCACTCATCTAGGTTAAAGACTGAAGATTGTTCTCACCATCTATATAAAATTGGTAACTTCCATCTCCAATAATTTAGATTCATTTCTAATCAGATTGACTCAACCCAATGGCTGCAAGAACACAAACTACACAGTACTTCAGGAAAACGGGTTTTCAGCCTAAGCAAATTACTGGTCAGCCCTTGCAGACCAGGCTGTTCTGTTAGACCTCCAACCAACAGCAGCAGCCTGTCAATCTAAATTAAAAGTGATACCCCCCCTCTAGTAGAATAAGCACACCCAAGTCACAGTTAAAACTGAGGTTAGGGAAAGGTTCCCACTTTATGTGATGATGTCAAATACTGCAGCATTACCCAAGTACTGTAGGTTTCCCATACAGAAGGAAGTTAAGGCATTTTTCATACCACAGCCGAGACTCCTGCTAAGCAAGTATGCGCATCTTCATCAACTAACACAGGCTTCAAGGCTTAGCCTAAATCACACTCTGCTATTAAATCAGAGGGAATATAAATAAGGTTGAAATAGGACAGGGAGGAGTTCTCCAGCTCAAATCTAGGCTTGGAGTCAGACTTTGGTATCCTATAATCACATTCAGTATTCAATTGTCATCTTAACATATTTAACTATTCCACCTTTGCTCCTTCTGTGGGACAGATTCCTCAGTCACCCAGCTCCAAGACAGAGTTAGAAACAGTCAGGTTACTTGGTTTGTGGATCCCTGCCCTGTGGCCCCAAGCCCCCACTCAGACCACATAGGTTTCCAACAGAGGCTGTCCACATCTGAAGATAACCTGATTCGCCAAATCCTCTCCTGTTACACCAGCTTACAAGGAAGGTAGAAGGATGGTAATTTTCATATCTGAACCCATGGCCTAACTCTGCAAAAGAATTAGTTTTAGGGAAAACTAGTGTTTCACCCTGGCCAGCTAACCCAGAGATTTTGCTCCAGACAGCTTCAGGCACAAGGCTGACTCCACAGAAAGCTGGCAGACAGGGACTGCAGTTCCTTTTGTGGGAGGACAAAGCAACACCAGGGCAACAACCACACAGGTCCTGACAGAAGTGGCAGGTTCCTTGTGCTATGGCACACCCTTTCTGGACATCTCTTCCCCTCTCAGGTTACTGCATCTAAGTTACTGCCCCATGTTAAGCCTAAGTTTAGGAAAAAACTAACTCAAATAGCCTTTGGTTTTAAAAGGTGTGACAACTTTTCTTAAGGGTAATACAAGGTTAGTTCCTGTTGCCTCTTGTGACACCAGCTTTAGAGCCTTGAAAAAAAAATGTAGCTAACTAATCTTCCAGCAAAAGCGCAATCACATTCTAGTCTTGTATGCTGGGGGAAAATATGCACTATTAGCTCTTCAAGTAGCAGTGTCTTAGGGACAAGAACTCATCTAACTATAGCAGGATTATTTTATTCAGCTATCTTTCTCAGAAAGAAATTCTATCTCCTGGACTACAGACTACTTGCATATAGTTAATGAATGTACACAGTGTTTGGACACTACCAAATGCCTCAGTTAAAGAAGTTTATTCCAATTATTTGACATGATTTACACGGCTACTGAAGAGGCAGTAAAATGGCAAAGGCTTGCAATTCATTGCTGTTGTGTTTAATATTCTTCACCTTCATCTTCTCCATCCATTGAGTCTGTGCCCACTTCTTCATAATCTTTCTCAAGCGCAGCCAAATCTTCCCGAGCCTCTGAGAACTCTCCCTCCTCCATCCCTTCTCCAACATACCAGTGAACAAAGGCACGTTTGGCATACATCAGATCAAACTTGTGGTCTAGACGAGCCCATGCCTCAGCAATGGCTGTAGTGTTGCTCAGCATGCACACTGCCCGCTGGACTTTGGCTAGGTCACCACCAGGAACCACTGTTGGTGGCTGGTAATTGATGCCAACCTATGTGAAAAGCAGAAGAGACCATGAGTTTCTTCGCAGCATTTGACAGTAATACAAATCAAGTACCTACAGAACATCTTAATGATAAAATATACTTCATAAGCCCATGACAGTGAATGAGAAGTCTGAAAAAAAAAGATGTAACTGAGACTTGCCTTAAAACCAGTAGGGCACCAGTCCACAAACTGGATTGTGCGCTTGGTTTTGATAGCAGCAATAGCAGCATTGACATCCTTGGGGACAACATCGCCACGATACAGCATACAACAGGCCATGTACTTGCCATGGCGAGGGTCACACTTCACCATCTGATTGGATGGCTCAAAACAAGCATTGGTTATCTCAGACACCGAGAGTTGCTCATGATAAGCTTTCTCTGCTGAAATAATTGGGGAATATGTTACCAATGGGAAGTGGATACGAGGGTAAGGCACCAAGTTAGTTTGAAATTCAGTAAGATCCACATTTAAGGCACCATCAAATCTGAGGGAAGCAGTAATGGAAGAGACTATCTGACCAATGAGGCGATTGAGATTGGTGTAGGTCGGGCGTTCAATGTCCAGATTCCTACGGCAAATGTCATAGATGGCCTCATTGTCAACCATAAAGGCACAGTCAGAATGCTCCAGGGTGGTGTGGGTAGTCAGGATGGAGTTGTACGGCTCAACAACAGCTGTTGAGACCTGTGGTGCAGGGTAGATGGCAAATTCCAATTTTGATTTTTTCCCATAGTCAACTGACAGGCGCTCCATCAGCAGAGAAGTAAAACCTGAGCCAGTGCCTCCTCCAAAGCTGTGGAAAATCAGGAAACCCTGCAAGCCAGTGCACTGGTCAGACTGAAAGAGAAAATACATGTGTTAAAGCAGTTGTGTAGACATTAAGTATCCCAAAACAAGCTCAAAAAAAGACAACTCTGAATTCTGACACATAGCAACTCTTCAAGCTTCAGGAAAGTAATACTGAATTTGATTTATCTACTGATAATCAAGGAACTGCCCTATAAAAAACATTGTATTCTTAGCTATTTTAAGCTCCCTAGATATTGGAAGGTAACTTCTGCATTTCAAATTACTACCTCAAAACTTCTCCTACCACCAATTCGCAGGCCAAGGCCATTAACAATGACCAAGAAAAGCAATAATATTCAGAAGACTGCAGACCATCTATACCTTATAGTGATTCAACACTCTTTACCTGCACAAAACAAACCAGTGCAATCCCCTGTTCCAGAACTATTGCTATAGAGTTGCATGTAACTCAGTTCAGGGAAGCAAACTGTCAAAATGTATTACACAGCCATTCTAGTTTAGTTTTCTTGGATGAAGACACTAGACTGCCTTGTCCTCAGAAAGAAGTGCCACATGATGCTTAACTTGATTCCCAGGACTGACAGGGCCTTCCAACAGCTTGTAAAAAGAAATTACAACCATATTTTTCAGGTCAAAGTACAGCCTGCCGCAAACTTATCTCAGCTTTAATTAGAGATGGTGGCAGCCAAGTGTTGAGAATAATGCCAGTTTTCATCTGCAAAAGGTGTACTTTTCAGTAAGACTCACTTAGCATTCCATATTAAAGCACCGGAGGTATACTCCGGATTTCTTTGGGCAATAAGAATTTCTTACCTTTGTAACACAGATTTGGTAAAGTACATGCTTAGCAGCCCTATAAAGTAGACTCTAACCTTCTAAGCTGACATCTTCATAAGTTTGCCACATGATCAAAGTACTGGGGAACCTGAAACATCCCAAGTTACTGAGATTTAGTCCCCTTTTCTGTTATTACTATAAAATTAATTCAGAAAAGCAGGAAATGCACACAAAAGTCTAAACCACAGAAGCAAACATTCCTGTTTAAACTTCCTTGCAAAAGTCCCAGCCAGGGACCAATCCTTTTCCAGCAGGAGTTATGCAAATCATAATTATCTCGGTCCTGGCTTTCTGAAGCTGAGCATGAAACTAAAGTTTTGGATGCCTCATCAGCATTTTAGGCCATTTGAAAGTCATATCTGAGAGGAATAATCCAACCATTCTCAGCTGGCTAAGATGCAGACTAAGTCCTCAGATTCTCCTACCATGGAATAAATTAAAGCACAATTTGTAGGCCTATGTATTTGATAACCTGATTTCCAAATCCTGTAAAACAGGATAAAGAAAGATGTTTAAGAGGCTTCAGTGAAAAAAAAAAGTCTTACCAGTTTCCTGATACGCTCTAGAACTAGATCAATTATCTCTTTCCCAACTGTGTAATGACCTCGAGCATAGTTATTTGCAGCATCTTCTTTACCAGATATCAATTGTTCAGGATGAAAGAGTTGCTTGTATGTCCCATTCCTAACTTCATCTGGGGAGACAAGATGAATACTAATAAATATAAATAAATTTAATAAACAAACTCAGCTTTCTATGTAGGCCAGGTTTTTCAGACTTCTAAGGGTGGCCAGAATAAGGTACCTAAACACTTAAGAAATAAAAAGCAGCTGATTTCTACCTATCAGTAGGTGATACAATACTTTGTACAGTCTAAATGTTGAATACCTAAGAAAAATGAAGTTACTGCTTAAGAAAATGTCCCATTTTCTTGCCAGAGCAATTTAAAATCTGGACTGTAGCAGCAGAACCATTCTTCTACAGTTCAATACAACTTGAGGCCCACTTTGCAGATCAGCATCAGAAATACTGTTTTTCCCCCTTACTTTCCAAGCCCTCCAGGATGTTGCCTTATTGCTTCTGCAGCTGTGGGGAGTCAGAGCCTACACTGCTTGATTGTCCCCTTCTTTCCCTCAATTGCACTTTCTGCCAAGGTTAGAGAAGACTGTTCATAAGGAACACGAGATGCTCTTGTAAGATATTCAGTTATGCAAATACTGAGCTGCATGTAAACTCCAGCACAAATGGCTGTGTTATAAAGAAACCGTGCAAATGAGCACAGAGCATCCCCCACCAGTTACAGCTTTAGAGAACTATTTAGACTAATGACCTCCACTAGTTATCAGAAATACACACTTATATCTAGCAGACTAAAGTTCTGTCCTACCAGGAAGGTACAGAGACACTCAGCGTAGCTGTCTCTGGTTTAGCTCAAGCCATTCTGGAGCTATATGCTAATGTAGTACTGCATCCTTTAATTAAAATCATGCGGAAAGCAAAGAGCTTTATCAACCACAGATGAATTTGCCTGTTTGCATATATTCTTTTTAATCTGAAAAAGAGTGAGCAAGACAAAGAAAAGTAGAATTCAAGATTCAAAAATACAGTTTCTATTTGAACCAATTTAGACTGACCAGCTACCACTGCAGTTTGCAATCCAATACTCTAAAGTATTTCCTAGCTGCACCAAAATAAAGACAATTTGGAGAAGCCTGCCATTCAAAATATGTATGTTTAAGACTTTCTGCATTACCACTCCAAGTTATAAAGACAAATATGGGAAAAATATAGAACCTAAAGAAAAACCTAACTGGTAGGGGTAACATGAGTGAGGATGGTCCGGGGGAAGTAACAAAGCTTGAAGGGTAAAGAGGATTGGTCATTGGACTATGAAAGTGTGCTGGAATAAAGAATTTAAAGTTTAGGGGACAGCTGAACAAAACTTTCCCCTGGACATGCTATCCTTCATGGTATTAAGTCGATCTGGGGTAGATTTTTTTAAAGACACTTGTGTTGGATTCACAGACATGTTACTGCCCTATTTCTCTGTGGAAAGTTTGATGGTATTTTATCACCACACCCACAGAGGTGGGGTACATGTACAGCAGCTCTTTTGCTTTCACTAAGAGCAGCACTGATCTGGAAGCTCCAGAAACCCCTGGTGCTACATGGCAGCTACAGAGCTGCTGTATGCATGATAAACAGTGCAGAGGGACATGCTGCATGAATGGGAACAATCATGCTACCCCTACTCAGGAAACTGGATCAATAATTTTCAAACAAGCAGGGCAGGAAAAAAGAAAGAAGCCTAGCCCCCAGAAAGGTACATGATGTAAGCTTTAACAAAAAGCCCTAACTTTTTTAGTATTACCAAGTATTTCATAAGACAGCCCTTTGCCCATCTCCCTATACTACACTTGCATCATTAACAAGTGCTGGAACACTACCACTTGTTCCAAGACTCACCAGCTACTCACCCCCAGAGGCAAGGTGAGAGCTTTGCCACCTGCTCTCCCTCACCTCATTTCTCAGCCTTTTCTGGTTGCTTAGAGCCACCACCTGGCCAACAGCAGAGGAAGCAACAGCCATGGGGCTCAAGAAAACAGAAAGCCAGACCTGCTCCTGGGAATATTAGCATATGGCCAAGGGTGCTTTAGCTCATTCCAGAGTTATCGGTCCAGCACTCCCACCCTTGACCTGCCCAACCGGCTTCTGCTCTCCTGCAGAAGCTCATTCTACTGTATTAGCCACAGAAAGTGGTTTGGAGCATTACAATGAAAATAAGTTACAAGAGACACATGATTTGGGTATACAGGAATAGCCTAAGCCTACTCACTCATCTCCCCTTCCCAACTCTTCATGTATTGCAGAAAGATAAAGACAGCAACTGCACAAGCACAGATCACTAAGCCACAAAAGTGGCTCCAGCATAATTACTTCAGGCACACATTGGTGAGAGCAAAACCAAGACTCAGGACACAAGGAACAAGTCTTGGGGAACTCACAATGGACTGGGCAATGTAGCTAATGCCCCAGAATGTGGGACTGGACAGTGGCTGATGCATGGGATCGCATCTGAATACTAAAAGCCAGCGTTGCCAGAGCTTGGGACACAACTGATTTTCAGGATAAGAGTGGATTGTTATTCAAAGATAAGGCAGTAGGAAGCTGAAGTACACGTTTGGGAGTCCCTGAATTTAGGCTAGTGATTGAGATTCATTTCTGTAAGCACTATTCAAGCTACGGAGAGTAGAAGATTGTTTTGAGAAAGCACAGGAACCATTCCAATGTACAAAAAGAAATCTGCTTAATGATACATATCACATCTTTTCAAAAGGTTCCTATTGACTGCTGTATACATTATGTCATATTGTTTCAAGAGGTAGTTCCTTGCATAGCAAAAGCATGAGGCATATTCAGAAAACCCATTTAATTCCACAGACTGGCAGAAGGTAATATTTGAATTCTTTAGAGCTCCAGAGTGTACATCTACCAGTCTCAATGAACATAAAGCCAAGTATCTTCCATCACTAGGAAGATGTAGGCAAGCTTTACAGAGTAAAAATTTAAAGTCCCAAAGCATTTTGCAGGACTAGAGAAATGGATCCCTTAAGAAATAGGTAAGTTAAATCAAACCCTACAGCATGTTCTACAGCCCCTTGCACAGGTCTCTATTTACCTATTACTGCTGGTTCAAGGTCCACAAACACAGCACGAGGGACATGTTTTCCTGCACTGGTTTCGCTGAAGAACGTGTTAAAGGAATCATCTCCTCCACCGATGGTTTTATCACTTGGCATGGTACCATTGGGCTGGATGCCATGCTCCAGGCAGTAGAGCTCCCAGCATGCATTGCCGATCTGCACACCAGCTTGACCAACATGGACTGAGATGCACTCACGCTGTGTGGAGAAAAAAATAGGATCACTCAGCAGGAACAGCAGTTTCCTTGTTTAGAAAACATTCAGCACACACAGAGCTTGAACTCCCATACTGCAAAGCTATTAAAACATTGGCCTTATTGTCTTAGTGTTAGGGGCATTTGGCACAAAACACAACAAAACACAAAAGCCTCTTTCAGTCATCATTCACCTCCACCTAGAAAGACCCTTTTAGATACTGTCATTTTTACAAACTCATTCACCTCCTTGTTGTTCCTATCCTCAGCTAGACAGGAAGAGTTTGATCAACTCTTCCAAATCCTTCAGCCAACTCCTCTCTTCATAATAAACACTGAATATTTAGAAAAACTGATGACTACACCTGTCACTGGCCTAAGTGTCCAGAAAAGCATCACCCCCAGAACTCCAGCCCCAGGAGCCACATACACACAGCCACCAGAGGGAGCAAAACCTTCTACAAGAGCCAGGGCTATTTTGTTTGATATGCATCAAATCAGGAAAAAATCCTCCTGATCACTTTAGGGAACTTTGCTATTCTGTAAGAAACTCTTTGCCTCACATAACCCTTAGTATCACTTCAGAAATGGAACATCAGGCCTCACATCACCCTTGTGTATGTAAAGTGCTAAAACTTAACACTAGAGAAAACTACCTCATTTAAGCTATGTAGAAAATAGTTCATGTCAGCAAAAGGATTATTCATACCAATTTATGGATTCCCAAGTTGTCCTTGATGTCCAGAGCATAAACCCAGCTTCCTTAATATGTCGGCACAGGGTTTTGAATATTAAAAGCCAAGCCACAATGGAACCATCTCCAAACTCCTGGTCCATCTGTGGCATTTTATATTAAACTTCTGGTTTTGAGTGAGAGTTAAACACATTCTAGAAGAGCTTGCATATAGGACAGTTTTGAGTAACAGTCACAGTTAACTACGTCCAGACCCTATGATTGGGTGATGCAATTTGTCCCCTGAAATTCCAGGAGAAGCAGGACCTGGAATTGCCTAGTCCACATCAATAGAGAAAAGCAGGAGCATAGTCCTTTCAATTTCCTTGGGAATCCCAAGAAATTAAAATCTATATTTGCCAGAAAAACCCCATCACTTGTTCTCAACCACAGCACTGAACAGCTGAGAACTGTTGTTTTTCAGCTCCCCATCCAAGCTGTGTATCTGGATACATTGCTCTTCCAGAAGAGCAATCTACATCCTCTCTGCAACCAGCCTTACTCAAAAGCTGCTGCCACACCACTCCTTTCCAAGGTCATCACTCCATTGCTCTCCAGGCTGAAGCACTGGGCTTGGCAAGGTACTGCAATGGCAGAGGACAGCCAGCCTACACACCATAAAAAGGGCAACAGAAAAAGCAGCTTCAGCATGCAGCCCAACAAGGCTGCACTGGCACAGAGAAGCCAGGCCATGGCAATGAATTAGACCAGATCATGCTTTCAGGCATGCAACTATAACTCTTTTCTACAGTGAGAGTAGAAAGAGTATAGATCTATACCACCACTTCAGTGTGGAGCCTCACCTGTACTGAGGTCCTATCAGTGATCCAAGCTTTCTTAGTGAAGCTCCTAAGCAGCTGGGGAAGGTCACTGAAAGGAAGCGCGTAGGGATTAGCATGCCCAAGCAAGGCAAATGCATGGAAGATGTCAGACTACGAGCTTTACAGCATCACATGAACTAGCACCACTACTTCAAACTCCACAAAACCAACAACAATCATTCATGCTCCAAAGAGAAAATTAAGTCTTTGAAAATACAACTTCAGCAACACAGCCACAGGCCAGGTCCCACAGGCATTGTGTTAAAAGCACGGCATGTTTACTTGGACAAAGGACAAAGTTCAGCACTTGCGGCACAGCAACTCCCTGCATCAGTACAAAGCAGTTAACTGAGAAGTGGCCCTGCTGAAAAGATCATGGGGAAGAACCACAGAAACTATCCTGAATGTTCAACAGGGCATTCTCATCCTCAATAAGGCAAACAACATGCCAGGGTACAAAAGGAGACACATGGCCAGCACACTGAGAAGCCTTCCCTCTGCTCTTGCAGGAAGGTTCAGGTCAGATGTTTGGAGGATGCTGGGATATTGGGGTTGGGTGTTAGGAAAAGCTTCCCCAGCGGAGTGGTGCAGCCCTGGAACAGGTCACCAGAGAGATAGGAAAGGGTCTGCATCCTTGGAGGTCTGCAAAACTTGGCAAGAGAGTCACAAAACCTGGCCTAGCACTACTGTTGCCCTGCTTTGAGACATCTCTTTCAACTGCCTTCCTACAACTCTACCAAGTACTGTTAAGTAGTATATGGCTATTTAATGAAACCCAAATCTTTGTTAGACACCAAGAGACTGCCTGTTTTGCTTTGCATAGCCTTTCCACAGCAGAAGTCTGACAGTACCAATACTACTAAAGAACAGAACAAAATTTGAGCCTTGAAAGTAGAACACCCAAGTTGTAAAGACATGCAAGATACAACTGTCACACTCATTACAACCCTGGGCCTTTACACATCCCTGATGGAAGTTTCATAGTTAATAAGGTTAAAACGTACTACAGACAGTACTGTTGAGCACTGTATTCAAACCACGAATCAGGACACAGAATGCTTAAGTAATTAACACTAAACCCTCCCCTTCACTGACACACACTACTTTCAAGCAGATAACTATTTTCAGTGAAAACTCCCAAAGAATTTTCCCAGCCAGAACCTCTCCAGCCTGTTTGTCTCTGTATCCTTTTGCTATATGATGTGCTCCAGCTTAAGAGCACTGGCTTGTCTTCTGTAACTGCCCTTTCAGTAGTTGTAGACTGCTACTAGGTGGCCCCTTGCTGTAGTCTTTGCCAGGCTGAAGAAGCCCGTCTCTCTCCAAGTGCCCTGGGGGATCATGCTCTAGGTACTCCTTGTGCTCTCCAGCACAATATTTCAGGTAAAGCTTCATCCATGTGAAGCTGATGGAAAGACAAGTTTCATGAGAATGGTAGTACCAGTTCAGACCAAGATCAACAACTTACCATAATAAGGAACATGGTTTCCCTAGGATGAAACTCAATGGGAACCGCATCCTTTGCGGAGGTGAGGGACTGCATTCACACTCTTGACTTGGCTTGATTTTTAGAAAGTGTGACCATAAACAGCCCCCATGGAAGGGTAAGAACAAGGTAAGGACATGAACACATCCCTCCAAAATTCTAACTTCTAATCGTTTTCAGTTCTACAAGTGTTTCCTATGCATTCACAACTCTACAGAAGCAGTCTGCTACATTTGTTAAATCCAGGTAACCTTCTGACATCCACAATCTCTTTTCAAAGAGAGATGTACAGGGCAAACACCCACATGGAGAAGAATCTCACGCTTGTCCCAGAGACTAACTGACACGTCCCACTTGTGCTGCCCAGCTCAACAGCTAATCTCGGTCCTCCTTATGATGTCCCATCCATTTGTCATACCTTTCAGATATCCCTTCAGGGCTGAATCCTAACTTACAAGGTCATTCCACCTCAGCTTTATTATCCAGCCAGTCTCATAAAGTCCTTCAGGGAAACTCCACCACCAGCCCATTCCCTGACCTCTCCTAACCACCTCACACCACAGCTGGCACCTGACTCCAGCAGGGCATGGACCAGGACAGAAGCAGCAAGCTGCACCTCCAGGAACAGTGCAGACGGCCTTCTCCACCGCTCCAGGTCCCACACACCCCAAGGAGGTTCCCCCCATTTTTATATTCAACAGGTACCCGTAAGAGCACCCCAGCAGCTCACCGCCCCTCACCGCGGGCTGCACGCCCCGCCACGTCGCGCTCCGGGGGCAGAGGTTGACGCGGGCCCCGGAGGCGGAGAGGCCGCCCCAGGCCCGGGCCGCGGCTCCCCGCTGTTACGGAGGGCCCGGGCCGGAGTCACCTCTGAGGGAGCCGCCACCTCAGAGCCGGCCGGGGGCTGAGGGTCCCGCCGTGGGCCGCCATGTTCTCAGAGGCAACCATTTTGGGACGAGGCCGCGCGGCGAAGGCCCGCCGGGGCGGCGCGGCTCGGGGCCCGCCGGCGACCACGACCCGGCGCGGGGCTCGTCCCCGCTCCTCCTCCTCCCTCCCCCCACCTCTGGCCGGGGCGGCCCCGCGCCTCCCGCCCCGCCTCAGCGTGCGGAGCGGCCCCGGAACCTCCCCGCCCCGGCCGGGAGCCCCGGCCGCCCCGCTCACCATGGCTGGGGCGGGCAGCGCTGGGAGCGGCAGACGCGCAACGGGTCTGAGCAGCACCTCGAAAGCGGCCGCCCTTCCCGGGCCCACCTTATATACGGAGGGGGGCGGTGCGGCTGGCGCCCCGCGCCTTGCACATTGGCTACGCCTCGCTCGGAGGCGTAACCTCCTCGCGGCGCTATTGGGTGCCTCCGCGTCGCGATCGTCCGCTCTCCCAATCGGAGCCGGGCAGCGGCCGCGTGGCATGCACCCTACTGTGCTCCATTGGATCGCAGATATGAATTTCACCTTCCCGCGCTAGCTATTGGTTGATTCGTAACCAGGGGCGGGGAGGAGGCGGGACTTAGTCTTCCCGCCAACGGAGGCCGGAGCCTCTCTCTTCAGACTCGGTCGCCCGCCGATCCCGCTGCGGGTTTCGCTGGTCCCTTGGCGGGCCCTGGCCCTGTGTCCCTGGAGCCAGCGGGCGGCGCGGAGAAGGAGAGGGGGGAGCGGAGCAGCTTTGCCCACCGGAGGGGCGCGGCCCCGCTGCTGGCGGCGGGCGGGCCCGGTGGTCAGCGCTCCCACTGGCGGGCCAGGCCTGAGGCGGGCGGAGTCCTGTGGGAGTGCTCCTCTCTGAGGGTGGGAGGGTGGGATGTGGGCTAATCTTCGTGTTTTCCCTCGGAGGAGGGGGGAGACGGCTCCATTGCAGATCCACCAGGCAAAGCAGTGCTTGTACCAACTGTTACTGACGTCACGTGGAGGACTTAAAGCCAAAGGACCAGATCTGGAAAGCCGTGGACATCCCACGGCCTGTTTTACCTCAAACCAGGACACCTGTTTAAGGGGCATGGTGCTTAGATGGGAAGTGTAAAACCCCTGTGTTGTGTCCTAAGGGTTGTATTAACAGAAATGTTAATGAGATTGCCAAACATCTTGGGTGGAAAGTGTCTGCTGTAATGTACGTGTGTAAAGTTTGATAACTGGAACGCCGTCCTTTCAAGGACAGCACAGGCATCAGTTTCAGGAAATTGCTTCTCCCTCCCTCACTAAGCTCTTGCCGGCAGGATGGGTATGTGAAACGATTTTGAACAATAACAAAAGAGATCATGTTTTCCTCTTCCTGCGAGGATCTCCAGCCCTGTGAGCAGCCTGAACAAAAGTAATACTTTTGAAGGGAGCATGGTGGAGTGGTGTCAGGCTGGGTCTAGTCAGCTGGAACGAGTGGTGGGAAGCGATGAACCCCCTCACTCCTACTGATCTCCAGGGCATGGTAACTGATGCTTGCTAAGGATGCTGCCATTGCTGTTTCCCATTTCACTGTGATCATTTCAACACAGGGTGTGGAAATGAAACCTGCGTGGGTGCACACTCAGAATTACTGAAAGAAAAGAAAGGCAAAAGTCCTCCGGAAAGCAAGGATCAGAGGATCAAGAGAGAAGGACAGAGATGGAGGAAGGGGAAAAACCCACAAATTATATTGACAGACTTATTTTTCCAAAGAGTTACGCCAAATGTAACGAGTGGCTGCAAAACAGGTAAAAGAGTACTAAGCTGTCTGTATTTAGAGAATTTGGCTGTCTCCACAGTAGAGGAAGGTTGACTAGGGCTTCAGGGATGGTCGGGAGTGATCACATGTACAAGTACCTGTATCAAGAAGCAAGCTTCAGCAGGATCGAGTTCCTCCTGCTCCTGTTCAATAAGCACACTGTGAGTATGAAACAGAAATCTTTTGTTGAACCATGAGTTCGGTGGCTAGGCCGGTTGTCATCCAGGGAGTATACACAGCTTTGCAATTAGGTTTTTAAAAATAAGTCTTCTCTGCTTTCACGTAATCTAATGTTCAGCAAGCACAAGCTATTTGCTTAGTGCTATCAAGTTGGTATATATCTGAAGAATGCAATCAACATTAAACTTCTAGTAAACCCCCCATTCCAGCTAGCCTCTTGCAATATGCTCCAGTCAGCTCTGAGACCTGAAAGAACTTGTCTTTCTGTTTTTTTCATCTCCTTTGTTCTATGCTAATTGCTTAGCCTATCTTCGCTGGGGTATGACCTTGGTCGCAAAGTGCCTGTAGCTCAGACAGTCTCTTAAGCGAAGCTGTTTGGTAAAGACCAGGACAGTTCTAGTTGTCCAAGACAGGCAGAACTGAAATCTGCAGTCATAGGCGTTCATACTCAGATGGGAGGGATCACACCCAGAGGGATCTGAAGTGATCATGACCCATCATAGAAATTACTAATGGAAGAGGAAAGAGGAAAATAGCTACAATATTTTAGTTTCTTTTGTTATTTTTGGAGGAAAAAAAACCAGTTAAATGTTACTTTTTTTCTTCTCAAAATCTGTTGTGCTTGTCTCAGTTGGAAACAAAAGTATCAGCACCGCATGACTGATCGGACCTTTGCAAACTCAGCTTTGGGAATCCTTTTCCTGCAGCATAAAAGAGAAAATAGGCCAAATTGGATTTCATTCTTCCACATGCTGTGATTGTATTACAAATATTTCAGTGTTCTCCTTTTTTTTACTTCTCCTTAAAGCCTCCCATTTTAAGCATTCAGGTGAACCTGTGAGAATTTCATGTGTTCATTCAAACATATGTTTGGTTCCGTTCTTCTGAATTACTAAGGAGATCTTCAACTTATGAGAAAAATTTGACCTAACTTATTTTCCATACGTTTGTATGGAAAATAAGTGCCCACAATGATTTTTTTAAAAAAAAAACCTCATGATTTTTAAACCACCTCCTCAAGGGGACCTGTTTGTTTTATTGAGGTGGACTCTTAGCAGCTTGAAAGATTTGATTCGTGCTTTTAAAATGCTCTGCCCTGAAATAACACTCACAATGCTCTAATCATCCTTTCAACTCTGCCAATGCAGTTTAGCAGTGGGTCAGACCCTAAATTGTCAATGATACAGAATCACAGTGTAGTATTTTATTCTCCTTTAGAATTGTTACAGGACCATCAAACTAGAAGGGTCAGACACCTTGCAAAAGCAGAAAATTAAGATGGTACCATTTTGTGAGTGCACTGAGTACTCTTTTTGGCTTAGTTGACAAATAAAATCTGGGACTCAGGCCAGGCTGGGGTGTTACAGTATGCCCTGGTCCAGCTTAAACTGAGGTTTTCACATACTTTACTGTACGAAATACCTGGTCTGATTTGTCTTAACAGCTACTGGGAAATGGATTTTTGACATGTACCTCAGCTCTGCAAAATGGTGTTATCCCTACTAATCTGGATTTACCAGGACTGCTCCAGCTACATGAAATATTTGTCAGACTTTGGTGAGAAAATCAGGTTTTGATGCTACTTTGTCAGACTTCACACAGCCACTTGGGCAGCTCAAAGCTGTTCTGTTGTACTGCCTCAGCTGCAATAAAGCTTCATTCACCGACCTTCAGTGTGCTTCTCATGCGGCATAAAAGGGGGTGTCAAGACAGCGGGACCACACAGTTGGCACTTCCAGCTGAGTTTGCCTTGGTGTGCCTTCCCATAGTTGATGCACTGACAAGAAAAAACCCAGTCTCACAGAAGCTTGTGTTGCTGGATACCCAGAAGAATCTTCATTGCGGACTGAAGTGTGTTTGATTTAGTCTGACTAACAATAATAAGTCCAAGGGGCTATCATGTATCCAGGTTTTCTTGAGCACATTCTCTTTTCCTGCTGGAGATTATTTCTGCGTGCAGTATGAGATTTTTTTACATTTGTCCAGGATTTCTGTGTGTCTGGTAATGCTATCAACGCACACGGAACACAGACTTTGGCTGCGTACCATGTATTCAGTGAATATGATACTTTCAGAAAATGCTGGACTTGCTGAGTATTTGTGATAAAGTCTCTGTAGCTGCACAGTGGGTCTGGGGGTTCTCGAGGGTTTTGGATGAACCTTCTTTGAATGTACAACTATGCCACTCTTGCTTTCTGTTCTTTCTCACAAGTATTGGACAAATAATGCATGCACATGCACTTGATCGGTGAATACCTAAAAATGCGATAGCCTTAACCCCGTACCTGTTTGCTAAATACCAGTCTGCGTTTGACATTACCTGTGATTTCCATGCACTGTTCTCTAGCACTCAGATTGACAACAACACTGTGCTGCATAGATTTCAGTGAGGTCTTGACTCCTCCTCATTCCCAGGTCACAGAAAACTCATCTGGGTGTGAGAACTGATGATTGTATGTCTATAGCTAGCACGAAATATTCAGATCTCATGGCTATGGGGACAATGCTTTACCAAGGTTTCATTTTTTCAGTACTCAGGTTCACCTCCTCCTCTCTGATTGCAGATTCATTCAGTTTGAAATATCCACCCTCAATCCTGTGTATTTCACCCTAGTGTTACATCTGGCTCCTTCCAGAAGTGTAGAGCCCCTCTGACTGTTTCATGGGAGAGAGACTCTCCCTCCCAAACGGCTCCTTCATGAAGCCCAGAAAACCAAATCCAGATGCCTGTTTGGAAAATTCCTACACAGTAACAGGGCAGACACAGGGTGAAACTAGAAGGGGACTCTGCATGTCCCCGGACAGCGCAGTTTTTCCTGCTCTCATTTCGGTTGTGTCTGTGGCCACCAGCCTTGCACCGTGAGATGTTTCAGCCCATTTCAGGCCAGGATCAGGAGAGTACCTAATCAGCGTGAGCACCTTGCTCCTCAGTGGCAGGTTTTATTCTGTGGCTCTGAATGACTCTTCCAGTCTATAACATAATGATTGTCTTAATTACTTTAAATTCTAGATGAAAGATCTAGAGCTGACCCTGGGTGTTGGCTGGGAGCTGGTGAAGGGACATGGTGTGCTTGCAGCAGCTTACAGCAGGACATAGCACGTTGCAGCAGCTAGTTCCTTAACGTGGATTTCACCTTCTGATACGGTGAATTGCATAACCCAGGCAAGCGGGGATGGACCAGACCCGGTCACTCATCTCAGCTCTCTCCCATTGCAGTGGGACACAGCTGTGGCCGGCTGCAGCATTTATGGCCACCTGCTCATGACTCCCTGTGTCATTTGCCATCTAAAGTCTTCTTTCTTAGCTCCCAGGCACTAGTGTTACCCCATGTACTTCCATTCTTTTCTCCCATTCTTTCCTCATCGCTTTTTCCCAAAACGAGCACCTAGGCTTTCTCTTGGTCAGGTCAGATCAAACAGCACCAGGAAAACACACGGCTGGGGTCGGGGCAAGGGAAGGTGTAAGGTAGTTAATCATTCCCAAACACAGCCCCTTCCCTTCCCAGCGCAGGGGCCGCCGTGAGGTTATTGATTTGTCAGCAGGCTGCAGGGTCTCCACTGAGGGCGAGATCGGGTGATGCCTTCCAAAGCAGGGATTGATCGCCTCGACATGCGCACAACAAGGGAGTTGTTGCAAGCGAGGGCCCACGTCCGTGCTGATCCCGGGTGCATCTGTCACAGGCTGACACAGGAGCAATTAGTGCTGAGCTGAATGTTTGCACCGTTGTGCTGGTGTGGGGTCCCTCTTTGCATTGTTAATGCCTCCTGGCTGTTTTGCTGGTGTGGCAGAGAATGAGAGGTTGGGTTTAGATATATATCTTCTTTAATCCTGGGGTGACTATACACATGAGGAAATTGCGAAGGACATAAGTGTAGGAAGAGTCACGCCGGAGGAGACACATGGCCAGTAACTGTACCACCCTAAGAACAGCCCTCTCATTTGATCTCAGAAGCTAAGCAGGGTCAATTGTGGTTAGTACTTGGATGGGAGACTGCCCGGCAATGCTGGGTGCTGTAGGCTAGTAGTTTTTTGTACATCCAAAGAAGGGCAATGAAGAAGCAGCTGAGGGAACTGTGGTTGTTTAGCCTGGAGAAAAAGAGGCTGAGGGGAGACCTTATCACTCTCTACAACTACCTGAAGGGAGGTTGTAGCGAGGTGGGAGTTGGCCTCTTCTCCCAAGTAACAGGCAATAGGACTAGAGGGAACAGCCTGAATTGCACTAGGGGAGGTTTAGATTGGATATTAGCAAACATTTCTTCACCAAAATGGTTGTCAAGCATTGGAGCAGGCTGCTCAGGGAAGTGGTTGAATGACCGTCGTGGGAGGTATTTAAAAGACGGGTAGACATGGTGCTGGGGGACATGGTTTAGTGGTGGATTTGGCAGTGTTAGGTTAATGGTTGGACTTGATGGTCTTAAAGGTCCCTTCCAACCTAGACAATTCTATGATTCTATATGCCTTCTGAGCGCAGTATTACTTCTCTCATGGTGACCCACAGGAAATGCTTTAGGAAGAATGTAGAAGAGGGCTTCAGTGTAACAGCATCACTACCCCAGGATATTCTTCCCACAGAGATTCCTGTCTCAGAGAATTCCCGAACCACTGGCCTGTGTTTCCTCACCCCAAACTATGATCTGGCTACAGTTTTTGCTCGTCTGTTTTATCCTGCCTCATTCCCCACAGGCAGCTGAATGCCTGGCCAGGGTCTGTGAAGGTAACACAGAGAGCCCTTCTGGATTTGGGGTCTTGTATTGCTACAGAACAAGTATTTTTCAGTCTTGGCAAGGAATTCCTCCCAAATTGCCTTGACAGAGTTCTTCATGTATTTTGGTTTTGTTTTGATCTTCCTTTGCAACACTGGGTGCAGTTCACTTGGGATCATCTGATCTGGTCTAATCCTTCTCTAGAAGACAGGGCTGACACCCTGCCCAGGGCAGCTTGCTATGGAGTTTTATAGGGCCTCCTATTGCACAGCCCTGACCTTTGGCTGTTGCAAAATACACTCTCAGCTCCGCAGAGGCTGGCGAGGGACAAGGTTCTTGATACCAAGTAAAGCAGTACCTTCATTAGCCTTTTGGAGAGGTGGAAGGGAAAGAGAAACAGGGATTTTGTTGTTGTTTTTTTTTTCTCTGTCGACTGGGAAGGGAATGGCAGGTAAGAAAAACTGATGTATAAAGTCTAGCTAGCAAGAAAGAGGGAAATCAGTGCTTTCCTGTGCCATGTGATGAGATTTTCAGTTGGTTTAGCACTGGCTGCGGTCATGTACTGCCTAAACTAGCTCATCTGGCCATTCAGGTCTGGATGTCACTTATGGACTGCATGTCAGTAGACCGCAGCTGCACGAGCAGGGAGCACTGTGTCCTTTTCTGCCTAAATGCATTGATGTGAACTAAATGGATTGTGCAAATCAATAGAAGACAACCAGAATGGAACATTCTGTTTCACTAGACCGGTTTAAAATCGGAAACCATCGCAGCGCTCTCTGCAGACCTGGGGATGCCCCCATGTCCAGCGTACAGAAGGGTCACCCTGTGGCAGAAGCTGTGTACACAGCAGATTTCCATTTCCTCGGCAAGTTGAATATCAACAAGCCCTGCCCGGAAAGGGAGGCAAACACAGCTCTGCCGTCAGGCCGGTGGGGGTAGGGCCCTGCCAAGGAACTGGTTGTGCAAGTGGAGGTGCACCCGGCTACCTGCGACGCACAGGTCTGAGTGGGACGCTGCAGATCTTGTGACAAACCAGTGCAAATCGCTAGGCTTTGATTGCAGTGCAAGATGTTTATCCCATCATGCATACCTGTACATTTTATCTCAAGTGCTGCACGCAGCAAACGGAGGAACAATTTGGGGAGAATGCACAGCAGGTGGAAATGCTTAATTCACTGATCTCAGGCCAAACTTCCATGGGAGGACATGGATTCTCCATGAGGGTTTTGGGAATGTTTGCTGGGTGCCAAGAAATCTTTCATTTCAAGCTGAAAACTGTCCAACTAGACCGGGCTGAATTAATTTCTGACCTAAACACTCCCCGTTCCAGATGGGTTGGAAATCCTTAGATATGGGAATGATGAGTGCAGAAGACAGAGCTAGAGTAGTTCCTACAAGGGAACGAATTGTTCCTCTCCTGAGCACTGAACATGTGCAATAAGTGTATCTCTAATTATATGATTATGCCCTGTTTATACCTGGTCCTCCCCCTGCAGGGAGTGTCAAAATAAGTGGAAGGATGTGCTTGAGTTGCCAGATTGGAACCCCAAAGGGCTGGGCTCTCCTTTTGTTTTGTGCGATGTCCTATGTGATAGTCAGCAGAATTGCAGCAGAATATATGTACACAGGATTAACATTTCATCAGCAAGTTTAATATCAGCGTTCTCTACCCTGATCATTTGACTTTGTAACCTTAATGTGCTATTAGCGTGGCTTCTTGTAGGTAATCCTTAAATAAGATCCTGTTTTTAATGGCCTTAAATACATTCCCTGTTTTTAAATCTTACATTATTTGCTCTTCCAACTGTGTTAATCCCGCTCCTGCAAGCATGGACTTGGCTACCTGCCTGTTTTTTTTGTTGTTGTTCTCTGCAAGTCCACGTTGCTGGGGCTGCTTCCATTCCCTGTGTCTCAAATGCTACTTCAGCCCTGGCTTTCCCACAGAACTCCTTCCCTGGCCGCTTCCCTGCTGGTCTGCGGTAACAAACCTCCATCAGACGTTTGTCAAAGCTGAAACAGCTTCTCCATCAAGCCCACTTATTTTTAATTTATTTTACAATTAAAAGGCCTTCTGAATTACTCACCTATTTGCAGTGCCATGTCTGTATTGAGAGTTTTGTGTTGCCGCGCTGGTTGGTACCCCTCTGCCTCAAAATATGGCAGATTTTGGTAACTGGATTGGCTATATTGGTTAAACTTCTCGGCCCAGGTTCTGTTCATTACCTGGGAGTAAACTGACTCTAGTCTATAATTTTTGTTGTGTTCTCCACCACTAACTTTTGGTTGAGATACTGAAAATATACCTTGTCCTGCCCTGCTACAATAATCGGCCTCTTTTTGTGCGGGTAACTAAAATTACCCATTTGACCAGATCTCTCGCACTTGGAAGTTAACCTTCTTCCCCTGGTCAAGCAGTAGCACTGCCTACCAACTTACTCATATTTCCAGCGTTCGGACATTCCTATCTGTACTGATTCTTTGCTGTGTGGTCCTTTTGACCAAGAAACTGGTCAGCTGACGGTGCAGTTAGCAAATGTGGCAAACAGTTCACATCCTGTACTGGTTTTTGCTGGGACAGAGTTACATTTCCTTGTAGTAGCTTGTATGGGGCTGTTTTGGATGTGCGTTGAAAACAGCGTTGATAACACGGGGATGTTTTTGCTATTGCTGGGCAGCGCTTACACAGCATCAAGGCCTTTTCTGCTCTTCACACCATCCCCCCAGCGAGGGCTGGGGGTGCACAAGAAGTTGGGAGGGGACACGGCTGGGACCAAAGGGATATTCCAGACCATACGATGCCATACTCAGCAATAAAAGCTGGGGGGTGAAGGATGGCAGGGGCTGCCCTTGCCTGGGGACTGGCTGGGCATCAGTCAGTTGGTGGGTGGGAATTGCTTTCTTTTGCATTGCTTGTTTTTCTAGGGTTTTATTTTCCTCTCTCGTTGTTGTTGTTTTTTTCTTATTTTTTAAAAAATTTCTTTTTAATTATTCAACTGTCTTTACCTCAACCCATGAGTTTTCCTCACTTTTACCCTTCTGATTCTCCCTGCAATCCCACTGGGGGGGAGTGAGCAAGTGGTGCTTCATTGCCAGCAGAGGTTAAACCACAACACATCCATAGTCCAGAGACGCCACTGGCAAGGCTGTATCCATCTGTGATGGTCAGGCAGCATGGATTGGGTGAAGTGTCACAGATCTGAGTTGGTTCTTGCCGTCTTAAGTGCATACAGGGTAGTTTTAAAGAGAATCCAATGGATTGTTGACCAATAAGCCAGTAGGAACATAAACTCCTCTGTGCACTGCCTCAGTTTTGAGATCCCCAGTGAACTCGTGGTGACACTGACCGATTGCAGAGCAGTATCAGGACAGAGCTGAGCATTGATTTCCCCATCACCTTTGAAGAGCTAAATGCACTGTATGTACTGACCCGGACAGAGAGCTCCAGGCGGTACAGTAACCTGCCACGGGGTGCATATACAGGGCAGAATGGCTTTGCAGGTGCACAGCAGGACCCCCACTGCAACCAGTGCACCCAGTTTAGCACTGCACTGGCCTTATGGTGCAACTGCACATGGCAACAACCTTTCTTCACCAATATCTGCGTCAACACCAATTAAATATCAGTTTAGCTGTATCAGCAGCACTATAAATCTGGTCAGAAACGCAGGGGATTCCAAGACGTGGAGTGAGAGGGTCCCAGTAGACAGAAGCTGCACTTTATGCTGTGCAGCTCGGAGTATGTGCAGCACTGGGTGCTGTGGCTTCACCTCTCCCAAAATCAGGAACTGGGTCTCAGGTACAGGCCAGCTGCACACAGACATTGCCTCTCGGTGCTAGCATTTCTATTTCCAACAGGAATCCCCAAATCCCAGCCAGGCCCTGGAGGGAAGGGATGGAACCGGACCCCCGTGAGTGGTGCTGGCATCGTGGGGTCCTTGTGGACATCAGCACCAGAGCCAAACAGGGGTACCTGTGGCTGCAGCCGGGATTGAGCTGCCGAGGGCATTGAGCCTCCAAATTGCTGCTGGTAGCCACAGATACATCACTCACTCCTGGTTACTCCTTATCAAGGGAGGTTCCTCCCACCAGACTCTGAAGCTATGCCCTTCCCAAGCATCTTTTCTTTTCAGGAGTTGGGTCCTGCATTTGCTGAGTCCCGGCACTTCTTTCCTCCTACCCTTTTCGGTGCTAGCCCCTTGGACCTGCCCCAGTTTGACAGAGAGAACCGAGTCCTTCTGCCTGTTCTAGAGAACAGGAGTCACAGACTGCTCCATCCCCAGGAGAGCACAAGGCGGCAAGTTCTCAGAGCCACGTCCTCATGCTCCATTGCCAGAGATTCCAAATTAACCAGGGATTCTGCAATAAGCTGCGGTCTGGATGTTTGCCACGGAAAGAGCACGCTGTTAACAGCGTTCCAGGCAGCGTGCAGAGCCAGCTGCTCGAGGAAGGGAAGGATACCTGTGCTGACATGGCTTTGCTTATTTTCCCTTGCTCTCAGGGCATCTCTTCCAGCTGGGTTTGAACAATGGCAAAGGGCGACTCCTGGCAGCACTCAGACGAGAGCACTCTGCCTCTGCACGCACAGCCATTAAGGCTAGCAACTGTCTCCCTTCCTCCGGGGGAATGCAGAGACTCCTGGAAGAGAAGGAAGATGAAAGGGAGAGCAGAAGCACTGCTGAGCATACACACACTCCCTGCTGCTTCCCCAGCGAGGACAAGCGTGGATAAACACACCCATGCAGGGCACTCTCCTCACGCAGCTTCTCACCCCAGGGACATGTGGCTCCTATCGACGCCGCAAATTGCCCTGAAAGACGTTTCAAGGACAGACTTTGCCTGCAGTTCTGACCTGTGCTGCCAGACTAACACCCGCCAGGAAGGCAGGCTGCTGGAAAAAACACAGCTCTGGCTCTTTTGCTTTGGCCTCCTCTGGCGGCAGAACAGCAGCTGCTCCGGGCGGAACATGCCCCACTTTCAGGCCCAACTGCGTTTAGGAGATTAGAGCCTGCCTTGGGCTGCTCCCCTCCTGCCCCAGCCTACACACCTGATAGAACGGTGCCAAGGAGGGAAGGGTAACTGTGAATTTCTCCATGCAGAAGCTGCAGCTGAACACTTCGTATTTTAACCGAAGACAAAACTGAAGCCCCTAGGAAGTGACCATGTGATGATCAAGGGATATATCAAGCTGTTACCACCTGTGTAGCTCTCAGATTCAGACATGCAGTACTTAAAAAGCTGAACTCAAGCAACCCCTGGGTTGGACTATGCCATTTTGCATTAAGTTTTGCGAAAGACGCAAGAAACAATTTTTCCAGAGCCTGCTTCCCCCTCTCAGGAGATGGAAGTGTTATCTCAGTGACCCAGGAACCTGCTCACTCAGGAAGAGTGCCCTCCGTGCACTCGGTGACTGCATTTAGGGAGCAAAGCACTTGATTTTTCCTCTGTGCGTGGTCAGATAATTTTCAGATGCCAGTGCACTTCCTCTGAAGCACACTCCTGCGAAGACAGCCTTGGCTTCTCTCGCTCACCGGGGGGTGCAGCCCCACGGTTCAATACCTCTCACCCGGATTGCTGGGCTCCCATCTGCCTCTTCTCTACCCCCACCAACACAAAAAAAATCCAGCTGCACTTGTAAGAACCTGGGTGACTCGCAACTCAGCACAAAACTATTTATGCTGAAATGCGTAACAGAAATTATTGGTTAAAAGGAACATAAAGCTGGCTTTTATCAAAGCCCTCATTTTCTCTTTCCATTTTTATGGCAAGTTCCACTCATCTGCTGTGGTTTCTTTCCATGTCCCCCAGCAGCTGCAAAATACTTGGTGGTTTTTGGCAAAATACTTGGTGGTTTAGTGTTCCTTTGATTCTAGGGTTTGGCCTTTATTAACCTGGCTTTGCAGGAGGCAGGGAAGCATTTCCCTGCAATATTTGTTGGATGACCCCGAAGCTATTTCCTCTCTATTGTTTCCTTTCCTCCTACTTTTCTTGTTCCTGCCAGGGAGTGTAATGTCAGGCACGTAAAATGACCTTCAGAGAATATTCATGACATATTTCAGATATCCCTCTTCTCCCAAACACCCACACATTGTAGAAACTGCCCGTGCTGATATGGCAGTATCTGTTCACACAGTGTAATAGTTCTGCTCTGTAGTGCTGGTTTAGGGAAATAATCAAGACAAGATATCTAGATGTAATGCCAAAAGTACCTCTCCTAGCAGAACTGGCCTTATTTGTATCAACCCACAGCCCTTTTCTGAACTTTGTTGAGCTCCTCGTCTCCATACGTGGTGGCAGTGGGTTCCGCAGACACTGAGCTGCAGGTACTGCAGAGATCCGACCTCAAGCCCTCCTGGCTGCCTACATGACGACTAGCTGAACGGCAGAGCTCTACAACACAGCAGGGAGGCAAACAGCAAAGTCCTTCTCCAAGCTATTACTTCAAAGTCCATATTGTCATAATTGCTCTGCCAAAGATTTTTTCTGTTAAGAGATGAGCAGTTACGCAGAGAGACCATGGGTGTTGTCAGGCCCAGAAACCAAGAGCTTTTTGCTGACTTGCAGAGTTGGGGAAAGAGGGAGTCTTGAATCCCTGCTCCAAGCACCACTTACCTATTTCACTGAAATGCAGATAATTTAGGGAAGGAAGAGTGTGAATGTGACCTCTTAGCAAGGGATGGCTTGTGGCAGTTACCCAAGACAGCTCAGCTGATGTCACAGCCTCCTGCTGCCAAAAATGAGAAGACCTGCACCCTGCCATTGCCTCCCGAGCATCTGCAGAGCTCAAACTCCCATGTTTCAACCCAGCAGCTCGAGAAAAGAAATGGGTAGCTTTACACCAAATTAGCAAACAGAACGGTCTCAGCAAAGGGTTCAGCAGCTGCCTTGAAAGAGAGGTTTGGGTGGGAAAGGGAGCAGAGAGCCGAAGCTACAGGGTGTCAATGTGAGCCTAAGCCCAGACCACGGTTTTGGGGCTGTGAACCCGTCTCAATACCTTAGTCAGCATGGAGCAAGATCCATTTTTACCCATCCTAGATATATTTATATTTATGGTATATAAACACCTAACCAGTACAAACAGCCACACCTTAAATCCAGATTGGAAAGCAATTAGACAAAATTGTTATTATTTGTCCCCACCCAAAAGCAGCGCTGAGGTTTTGTGTCCTGCCGTGCATAGTCCTCGCCCACCTCACTGGCAGGATCGGCCGGCACAAGGGGTGCAGGTTCATTAGTGTTCCCTCTCTTGGCAGTGCTACAGCTTAACACAGAATGGGTCTTAGGAGTAAAGTCTATGCAGCTATTTATGCAGCAGAATCAATTTTCAAATTAATTTAAAAGCGACCTGCATGTGGAAATACGGGTTCCTGGTCTGTCTTGTTGTTGATAATAAAGAAAGATGGGCTGCAAGATGCACGTTGACAGGTCTTATGAAGCTCTTCCCATCCCTGAAGGTTGGCCCTTGTCTATCCTTTTCCTACAATTTCCTGCAGGCAACTGGAAAACAATTTTTCAACATGCTAGATACAAAGCAGTGAATAGATTATGTTTATTTGTGAGAATATCCAAAATTTTATTAGCTGTCATTAACACAAAAACTGTTCAGTGCTTCATTGGATGTTCCCAAATCTGATGTTGCTGCCTGTTGCATAAACGCAGCAGACCTTTCCTCTGAGGTGAGGCTTGCTGACTGCAGACATTCTTCCTCTAAAGCTCAGTTAACATCACAGTGGGACTGCCTGGGCTCAAATTCCACAAAGTGATGCTCCCTTTTCCCTCTTCACCATTTTTCTTTTTTTTCTTCTTCTACCCTTCATTCTCACTTCAGCTCTCAGGATACGCTCTCACCCCAGAGTTAGCCCAGGTGATGGCTCCTGGACATCAAGAGTCAAACTGCTCTATTGCACAGCTGTACCTTCACCAGCACCACGTCCCTGCCTGTGCTACTTGGACTTCAAGGGTGTATCTCACAGCTTCTCCAAGCTGCAGGAAGCCACGATCCTACCTGAGGTTGAAAGATCCCAAGATCTTATGGTACAAAAGTTTCCTCTCATGAATTCCTAACAGACTTAGCATTTCCACAATTAGTGGGATCCTACTTCATATTTAAGAGTCAGCGGGAACCAAACCTGGATCCTGTGGAGGCTGTAGCCATTCAGCACATCTCTCCTCTCAGGCTGAAGGGCAGGAGGAGCTTTCATTACTCACCAGCACTGAGCAACACCACACTGAAGCGGATTCAAATTGCTGCAGTGCTGATGTGAAGGCCACCTTTGACCCCACATCTCCCATCTCTACAGGAAGCATTCTGCTCACTGGGAAAAGCTGCTGCCGCCACCACCTCAGCTCTGTCCCAGTGCCACCCACTGAATACTCCCCAGTATCAGGAATCCACATGTACCATTTTTTTTTTTGAGAAGTGTCATTTAACTCAGCATTAATCAAGCTGATATCCACAAGCCCATTCTGCACAGTGGTGTCTTCAAAATGAAACTATTGTGCAGTACATTATATATTTTGGTAAGACGAACTACAATCTAGGTATTACAGGTCAAACCACATTCCCTAACAGATAGCAATCTAAGTGAAAGTGTAAAATTAAAGTGACGTGATCCCACTATTTCATTGTGCCTGTGCAGAACCCAAATGAAGTTCTCCTGTCCTTCTAGGACAGGAGATGAACCTGTTCAGTCACTGGGCTTCGGGCTAAACAAGAAGGGCAGGAGGAAGGAATTTTTCATGTCAAAAGTGCACCTGACACATTCAACAAAGACATAGCACAAGAGCCACCTCCTACCCAAACAAGAGCCTGAATCACCAGACTACGGAGTTATGCCTCTCACCCTCCTATTAATAAATCTTGACTGCCCATAGCAGAGGTTTCTGATAGAGCAGCCCCAGAGCAACCAACGTCTTGGTTGTTCTACATTAGGGCAGAGTCTCCAAATCTTAAAAGTGCAGGTGCTCAAGCACTGGAAGAAGAAAGGAGTTGTTCCTCCCTCATTTGCTGTCAGGATGCCTTTCTGGAAAATCGCCCTGAGGCTGTGCCTGCCTTACAGGCTCCTGCCAGCAAAACTGTTTTAGTAGAGGAGCGAGGAAAAGGTCTCTTCCACAGCCTTGTGGCAGCAACATTGCTAATCTTTAAGTACAACCAGTCTTGATTTTGGTGGCAAATACAACTTCATCAGCCCAGCGCAATGACAGTTGTGCCTTTACAGCAGTGTTGGTACCAAAAGTGTTTATTAGCGTAGCACACTGACACACCTCCTGCAGTAAGGCATGCCCTCTGTGACCCAAGATGATCACTGTAAAGCTGCTGTATTATTCATACAGGAGTTCGCAAACAGAGAATGCAAACTGGACCACAATCACCAAAAAATAAATACAGTGAGAACCATTGCTGCTGCAGCCTCCTTCAGTTTTCAGTCAGCTTTGTGCCCATCTTTTAAAAGGCAGAGACCAAAACTGGACACAATAACCCAGCATTGCTCCTACCAGCTGCGTTTACAGAAGAGAAATTCCTTCCCGACTTCTCTGTTTAATACACACACATTCTGCAGCACTGAGACACACGTTCACTGGACACCACTTGTCCAATGATTCAAATCCTTTTTCAGATTGGAATCTCTTCATTCTTGCTGCCTAGAAATACTATGATCTTGCACATTTTCTTTACTTGCCATTCTATCAGCCTAGGCTGTCTACAAACTCTACCTGTATCTTATTTTATTTCCAAGTACTCAGTTAATAAAACTGCATACAGTGTTAATTAAAATGCCTTACACACACTTCAGGTGCCATATACTCTTACAGGTTACAGTTGTCAAGTAGGATGAGGTTTTAGAGAACCAAAATGTTAGGGTTTGGGGCAGGGAACATTTCTTCTGAAAATCAACAGAAGATACAGTCTTAAACCCTATAACTGCTTTGGCTGTAGTTCAGACAATTTAAGCCACCACAATGATTCAATGCAGCAGTCCTGTCCTCCCCTTGCCCTTGTGCCAGCACCCACATTTACATGGCTGTCACAAACTGATCAGCCTGAAAGACATCTTAGCACGTTTGAAGAACAACAGCCGCACAAGGAAGAAGTGACAGGGAGCAGCCAGGAACGCCTGGCGCTGCTTCTAGCAACAGTGGCAGATGAAGCTGTTTGGTATAACTGTCATGGCGAGCTGTCCCTGCACTTCACAGGGGACCCTCCTGCCACCAACGTCCTTCCCGTGGGGGTTCAGGCGAGGAGCTGGCTGTGCCAGTGCTGCGCTTCTTGGTGCTGGTCAGTCCGTGGATCTGGGCTGAGGGGTGACCAGCTGGGCTGTAGGTCTGTCAAGCTGTGGGGTAGCCGGGCTGTGGTCAGTCAGGTAGCCGGGCCGTGGGCTGCCACAGCAAGGCCGTGGAGTGGCCAAGCTGCAGTCAGTCCGCCGGGCCTCAGCTCAGTCTGTCACTGTCATGGCGGCCAGGCTGCAGGGCAGGCAGGGTTCCCGGTGGCCGAGCCCAGCTGCCCAAGCGGGTGCCCGGACCCATGTCCCCCTCCCCAGCGCAGTGTCACTCATGGGCCACGCGCTCCAGCGCCACGTAGAAGCTGTCCTTGTCGTCGAGGCAGTGCCAGCCGATGGGCCCCGCCTCGCAGTCGGCGCACACCAGGAACTTGACGTTGCCCACGTCGCGGGTGAAGCCCACGTTCTCGAAGGAGAACATGTCGCGCACCAGCCAGTGCTCCCGCACCACGTCCCCGCCGCCGCCGCCGCCGCCCGCTGCGGCCGCCGCCTTCTTCCTCATGGCGGGCAGGAGGAGCTGCGGGAGACACGGCGTCACCGCCCGGCCCGCAGGGGGCGCCCTTCCCGCCCGCCCCCCGCCGCTCCCTCCCCACCCCCCACCCCCCGCCCCGGTACCTCACGGCGGGCGAAGGTGGCGGCGCCGGGCAGCAGCACCCGCGACCCGCAGCGCTGGCACAGCACCGCCTTCAGGTTGCGGCCCTGCGCGCACACCAGCTCGGCCGAGCCCGGCGCGGCGGCGGGAGGAGGAGGAGAGGGAGGAGGCGCCGCCGCCGGCTCCATCTCTGCGCAGGCCGCCGCCATGGCCGCGCAGGCGCGCTGGGCGCCGCCACCGCCCGAGGGGCGGGGCCGGGGCGGTGACGTCCGACGGCGCCGTGCGCGCGCACGGCGCTGAGGGGCGGCAACGGCGGCGGCGCGTCCCCTCAGGCGCGGCCCAGCGCCTCCTTCCCTCCCTCCCTCCCGCCCGCCCCTCGGTGCCGCCGGGCGGGGCGGCCGTGGGCGCCGCCAGCAGCCGCCGTGCTGTGAAGCAGCGAGGTTTAAAGGGCCCTTGAGCGCCCGCCGCGCCGCTGGTGGGTGAGGTGACTGCCGTGGCTGTGCAGGCCGCGCTGCTAAGGCAGGGGTGAGGCGGGCGGGCCTGGCGAGGCGTCCCGTCCCCGCTCTGCCCGGCGGAGGGCGGTGCGGGCCGAGCAGCGGAACGTGGCGGGGATCCCTGCGGGAAACCGGGGGCGTGTGTGTCACAAGCAGGTAGTGAACGGTTGGCGGCCAAAGTGTGGTGGCCTGCCGGCTGGGCCTGTCGGGGACAGTCGCTGCCCCGCCATGGGAACCCGGAGACGCTTGGCCTCTGTGACTGCCGTGTTACGGTTTGAGGAACCCCCAAGAATTTATTGTCGTTTAGACAATCATTCTGTCACCTGATGACCCCTCCCCACACAGGAAGGGGAATCGGGGGAAAAACAAGGAAACTTGGTTGTTGAAATATAAACAAATTTAATAGCATAAAACTAGATAGTTAACATTAATAACACTAAAGAAGCAGTATTGATCCCAATACCAATATGAAATACACAAGGATTATACTCAGCCCATTCTATCCGTAGAAGCTGTGCACTCCCAGGAGGGGACAGCCAATGTCGGACACTGCGGCTTTGGGAGGAAGGGGAGCGCTCAGGGCTCTGGCACCGGGGCAAGGAGGTCGCCGCTATCAAGGGAGAGAGAACTCCTCAGCAAACTTTCTAATTTATGTTGAATGTGCCATTCATGGTATGAAATAACCCTGTTGGCCAGCTTGGGTCAAGTGCCCGGGTCTTGCTCCTCCTCATCCCTGCACCTGGCAAGCTCGAAAACACTGAGACCTTGAAACCCACACACCGTAGCTGGCTATAAAGTACATATTTTCACAAATTCAGACACTAGAGTCTTCTAAAAGCGCAGTTTTCCCAAGCATTAGAAGACAAATTAGTCCTGTGTTGCTCAAACCAGGACAAGCCGTCAGAGAAAGCAGAGCTCAGCTGATGCTGGACACAGGGGAGTTGTCTCCCCACAACACTGCTGCGTGTATTTCGCATGTAGTGATTGCATCAGCATTTCTGAGAGCCGGGGCTGTGCTCTTTACCTGCTCACAGCAGCTCATTTAGCTGCTTGGTACAGAGAGAACCCCCTCAGAAACAGGGAAGGGGAGGGGAAGAATGCACTGAAAGAGTGCTGACATTCAGAACAAAACGTTTTGCAGGAGAGGAAGCCAGAGTTCAGCCTGGCCCTGGAAAACCTGGGAGAATCAGGAGGCTGTGCTGGTGTTTACAGGCAGCAGTGCTGGAGACGAGGTCCTGGGGCCTGAGTGACTGTTGGGCTTGCTCTTCACCGAGCAAATCTGAGGCACTGTTTCTGCTGATCTTGGGACCTGCTGCTAGCGGCCCACTGGTAGCACTGTTGTAAAGATTGAAACAGGCCTGTTAAATGTATCCACTGCTCCTTCAGGGGGTAAAACAGATCGCAGGAGAGCCCTGATTCTTGCTTTTCCCTGACCATTTATGGTAAATATACACCATCCTCCTGCTACCTTGCTGTCTCCCGACTGGCTGCTCCTGAGAACTCTCAGGAGAAGCCAGAAATGGGAACTGATATTCAAGGTAATAAAGACACAGGATTTCATCAGCAATCCAGCTGCTCACCTCAGGCTCCAGCCTGGGCAGTCACAGTCCTGACTGCTGCATCGTCAGCCGCAGCTCTGCTCCCTGCCATGAGCTGCAAGGGGAGTGTGGCTGGTAGACACAAACCACACCATCCTGTGAATCATGCAGGCATTTCTAAGGCAGAAACAGCGTATGGGGCATTGGAGCTCCTCAGCCACCTCTGGGTGTGTGCTGGGGAGCCGAGAGGGGAGCGGATGCACAAAGGGTGGTGTGAAGCTCAGCAACACCCACCACAAGCAGCCTTGGGGCACCCGCTGCTCAAAAGCCAGTCACGCAAAACAACCACAAAAGGTCTTGATTTGCCCAGAAGAGGCAACAGATTTGGCTGGTGGCTGAGCAGGAGCCGGGGTGTCTCCATTCACTGAGCAACTGCGCTGAGGTGGGGACTCTGCACCCGCAGTGGCTCAGCAGTGACTGGCCGAGCCGTGCGACTCAGCAACAGCTCCAGCGAGCTGAAAGGGCTGAGACTTGGTCCTGTCCTCACTATGGCACAGTGACTTCCCCTAAAGAGCAGTAACAGAGAGGGCTGGGCTGTGCTGGAATGCTGAAGGGAACGAAGAGGACATTTCTACACATCCGTGGTTCTGCTGTCTCCAATTCCCGCCCTGAGCAACTTTGTTCAGCTTTCCTCTGCCTCTGTGAAACGCCGGGCGCAGGCAGCGGGTTTATCTGTAGAGGAGGCTGTGCTGCCAAGTTTCTGCATCCTCCCTCGCCCAAGATGTGTCCTGCTTCCAGGGGGTTTGGAGCTTGTGGCACCAGAGAGGAGAGGGGTTCCTGCAGCTCAGCAGTTCCCTGCTACCACAGTGCAGGAGTTGCCTGCAGAAGCACACGGTGCCCAACAGCGGCTGGTGACGGGGATTCAGATCTGCTCTGCAACCAGAGCAACTCCGGGAAGTCACAGGATCCCCGTGCTTGGAGATACTCTGGACTCAATGAAACAAGGTCCTGAGAAACCTGATCCAAACTGGATCTCCTCTGAGCAGGATCACAGACCACCAGATTGCCTCTCCCAACTGCAGTTATTCTTCGATTCTGTGATTTCTTTTCTTGTGTAACTGCAGGGTGAACGTGCCCAAGAGCCACAGCTCTGTCCCTGCTCAGGCAGTGTGCTGCCCTGGGAGCCAGACAGCCCCTGCTGCCTCACAGGCACCCCAGCAGTGAGAGTTTGGTTTCACTCCAGAACTTTGGAGCCTCCCAATGGGTCGCTTCTGCCTCCCATGACCAGCCGAAGGAAGCACTGCTCCTGACTGTGTGTTTGCTGTCTGCAGGAGGCTTCAGTGGAGGAGGCATAAAGCAAAGGCCCTCACCTCCCTGAGCATAGCATGCCACGAAGCAACTAGTTTGTAGAGCTTCAGCTCGATTGTATTAAGTGTGCACATACTAATTTAGATGGTCACACAGTAAGTGGGGAGCGAGATCCTGGTCAGTTGGGGAGGGGGGAGGAAAATAAGCCCTCTGCCTGGCCTGGGTGAAGTCCATTCAGGTTGCAAGTCAAAAGCTGACAGTGTTGCATCAACACTTACCTCAATACCACCTGCTTGTCAAATTAACTTGAGATGAAGCTTTCCCAGCACTGCCCATACAACTCTGGTGAGTGGCACAAGACTACGCTGCTACCTCCCAGCCCGTGGGCCGCGACTGCTGCAGGCCGAGGCTGTGCTGAGCTGGGCAGGTTGTTCAGGGCAGGTTGCTGGTGTGGGGCTTGTCTTTGTTACAGTCCTCTGGAACTTCTCAAGAAAGAAAAACTTACCAACCCAAAGGGATCTTTAGCCAATTCTTGACATTCTTGGGTGGGGATCTGTCTGGTGTTGAAAATTAATGCTCAATTCCACATTTTAGCATTTTCTCCTAGATTATTTGAGGAGCAGAGCTTCACTCTTACTGGTCCGTCAGAATCACTACCAGCTTCTTTCCAAGCAGAACATTTTGACCCTTTGTATTACCTTCAACAGTACTTTATAAGTTTTCTCATCTCCAGCTCTGCACAGATGCAGACCATTTTGAAGGTTTATATTGTTCATTATCTAGCTGGAAATGCCAATTCCTCTTCAAACCCTTCAGTACATCTTGTCCTGGAAAGGCAGCGAGGGGGTCTGCCGGCCACTGTGAATAGGGTCGTGTCCTGCTGTGACCCAGTTCCGATGCTGGCCCTTCAGTCTGCTGAGCTTCAGCAGAACCAGGCACCGGACACGTTTTTTTTCAGCACTTGTCACTTCTGGAGCTGAAGGCCCCCAGAGACCTTTGCAGGAGAGCAGGGATTGTCAGGGAAGGGGAGCTACTGACAGCTCCAGGTTCGGCAGCCTGGAAACTCCACCTTCATCTCCCTGCTGGTGTCAGGGGTGCAGGGGGTAGGACAGATCCACGTACAAAATCAGTTGAGTCCTTCCTCGTGAATACTGCACTCTCCCAAGTGGGTCCTTTTACCTTTTTGGTTCCTCACATATTTCTTGCTGGCTACAGAGTGAGAGAGTTGTTCATCCTGAGGGAGATGTGTCAGAAGAGGCTATCTGAAATCTACAATAACGGGTCAAATGTTTACTAGGGGACCAGGCGGTGTGTGAGCATTCAGAGTCATCAAAGGCTGCTGGGGCAGGATGCTGCAGTTTGCCTTGAAATCAACAGGTTTTGGAAAAGTATTTTGTAGCTGCACCATTGACAGATGAATTAATACTGGGCTCCATTCATCCCACATTGCTGTGGTGGACAAAGGAGCTGTTATTTTTTGCAAGTGCGAGCTCTATTATAGCAGTATTATCACAGCCTTTTCCTCATCTCTGCTGCCACAATCTTCTCAAGCAGACCTTGCAACAAATTCACCCCTAGTGAGCAAGCCCTCCAGGCCCGATAGGTTTTTGTGTCATGGATCCCAGTGGACAGAGCAGTTTTTCACTACCACGCTGAAGCTACAGGGCAGAGGCACAGCTGCAGGTGGCTGCCTGCTCTAACAGGGGGTTGGTACATACCCTCCACACAGTATTTAGACACGTCTTGAACGTAGAGAACAGAAGCTAAATTCCCACTGGCTCAGGAAATATTTTATTCTTTGTATTTTCATTAAAAAATAAACATAGGAAACAAAACCACAGAACACTTGTGTGATAGAAACAAACGCAGAAGGTCAGAGCGTCAGCTGAAAGTGCATAATTAAGTCATGCTACCACGTCCCTGATCCCACCCTGTCCCCCAAGCACGGAGTCAGCAGTAAGCTCAACGAGCAGCACTACACGGAGCCCAGGCACTGCGGGGGCCAAGCTGAACGCGGAGGAGAGCCTGTGCTCCCATAAACGCAGCAAGGCAGGAGACATGCTGAGGAGAGAGTGCTCTAGTGAACCAGTGATGAAGCTCTCACTTGGGGTTCGTGGGGCAGGCGAAGGATAGCTGGTGTAAGAGGATGTGGAGCTACGAGGCAGGGGAATAAACAGCTGAGAACAAAGGGCAAAATGGAAGCCTGGATGTCACTCCAAAATGGCCCTGGAAGCAGAAAAATCCTAGATAAAAGGAAAATCAACACAATGAACTTGACTGAAAGGCTGACGTGAGTGCGCTGGACAGAGGGCTGTCCAAGGATGAACGCCAGTCACTCACCAGCAAGCTCTACAGGGATAGTAGCAATTGTGTCCCTACTTTCAGGGCCTCGGCCTCTGCAAGGTGTCCTCTCCACAGGGGTGGGAGCAAAGGCACTGCAGCATCACAGCAAAGCTCCTGCTGCCAGAAAATACTGGCTCTGTCAAACTTTCTGAGGGAAATATGATGTGATGAACCCTGCTGAGCCCCCTGATCAGAGCACAAATGCTGCAGACCTGCTTCTACACCAGGCAATGAGCTTTCCCCTCTGCCCTCTGCCCCCTGCAGCCTCAGGCTTTTGGGTCTCAGTAGTTGACAGCTTTAATCTGCGACTCCTTTTGTGTGCAGACCTGCGAGGAACCTGCAGACAGCTACAGTGCAGGACCCCCTTACACATGCTCACTCAATTTGGCTCTGCACTGATGTGCGCTTGAGGAGCATGTTTAAACATTCAGTATGTACAAGATGATTTGAAGCTGGAACATAAGAGCAGCTGGATTCACCCTCACACATCCACGTGGCTGAGAGCAACCAGAGGACCTGCGTGGTCCTGCAGTGGCTGGAGAGACCACCCAGTTGTATGTACATGTCCTTGGAAGCATTCACCAGCCTGGCTGACACCAAGGCTGGGGGCATCTCTGCTCTGCCGATAGACTTAGCCACAGGAACAGCAGAGAATGCAGCTTTTCCTGACCTAGTTCACCACCTTTCTCCAGCTTCACACAGAGCCCCCGATTTCAAATGACTGCTGAGATAACACGTTTATGCACATGCTCTAGTCAAAAGCAGCACAGAAAGCTGCTGTCCTGGTGCCTATTTCCACAGCATCCACAACTCTCAAGAACAGTCACTGCAAATCACTTGGGACTCTTCCTCTGGCTGAGACCTTTTAGGATGTTCTTCTTTGTTTTTAAGTTCCCTCCAGATCACTTCTCCCGAAGGACGCAGACTCCAGCATCACAGCGCTGCATCCCCAGGGAGGTAACCACTTCCCAGTTGTCAATGATGGGATCGTAGCATTCAATGCTGCTCAGCAGTGAGTTGCCATCGTATCTGCAAGGATAGAAAGTTACAGGTGAGGGACGCTGCTGAAGGAAGAGGTTGAGGTATTCAGAGCCCTTCCTGGGAGGCTGGACAGCTGCATACAGCAGGAATGGCCTGAAATGAAACCACTGCATTAGGCTCCCTTTTGCTGTCTGCTGCCGCTCTCCTGCCTATCTTGGTCCTGGACCATCACTCTGCCTATTTAGGTTGGGCATTGTGACTCTGTGGGACTCCTCATAAAACTTGAAAGATAAATGCGAAGAGAGGCCACCTGAAACAGTGCAGCAGGCCGCGTCACCTAAACTCACTTCCTCCAGCAAACAGACATGCAGGGCATCTCCCTCTCCAGCCCAGGGCAGCCGCTTACCCAGCGATTGCATACAGCCTTCCCCGCAGCACGGTGGCCCCCACGTAGCAGCGGGGGGTTGTCATGCTTGTTACAGTTGTCCAGGAATCAGTGCGAATATTATAGGCTTCCACAGAGGAGAGATGTGCCGTCCCATCGAACCCACCAACTACGTAAATATGGTCATTCAGCAGAGCCACTCCAGCCCCTGGAGAGAGAGAAGACGGTACAGTTACACCCATGAGCAACACCATCAGCACCATCCCCGGGGCTCGCTGTTACAAGCCTGAACTAGGTCAGCTCCTCCCTCTTCAGAGGACATTTTCTTATTCTTTGTCTCCAATATGATACATGAAAACCTGTAACTCTACGAAATGCTGCTGAATCTCTGGCATAAGAGGGACTGAGCAACGCTGCAGCCAGGGCAGCGCTAGCAACATGAGATGTTCACTTTGGCTGAACGACACCCCGACCCCCTGAACAGACCAGCACAAGGCTCGCTGTGCTGGTGGGTAGCCAGCTGGGATTCTGTCACCACACAGCCAGGTTTCTCTGGTGTTTCTGGCTCCCTGGTGTCACCCAGCCCCTGGCTGTAGCAAGGAGAATGACGCTGCTCCATGTGAAGCTGGAGAAGGGATTTCTTTGACATTGCTCCTCTGGGATGCAGGGAAATGAAAACTGGTGTCCACTGCACGGTCACAGAGGCGTAAGTGGCTGAAGCATCTGTCTGAACAGCTGTTCTCACCTGCCCCAGTAAAAGCAATCAATAATACAGTTGGCCCAAGTGGGAATTTATGACAACAGCAGAAAATAAACCTCCGCCAGCCTCTGTTCCTCATCTGCAGCCCCTTTCAGGTAAAGCACCAAAGAATGGAGTAAGATAATGATGCACTTAGTGGCCTGAAGTGCTTTTGCCAACAGCCGCTGCTGTTTCAAGCTGCATCCTGAGAGTAAACCCTGTCAGGCTGTTACCATCAACACATAACTATTGCACTGATGAATATCCTGAAGGAAACAAGCCACCTACCCAGCAACTCTTGGGCACCAATCTGTTTCTTCTACAAGTAGGGTATAAAAGACCTTCTGTTCCTCTAAATGCAATCTCACTTTCACTGTCTGTCCTTGCTGAGAGCACCAAAACAGCTGGGAATGGCCAGGCTGCCCTGATGGCCTCTCCAATAGCTGCAGTAAAGAAGACTTTGGCTGAGAAGAGACCAGACCAAGGCCTAATCAGGGAAGTCAGGTCTAGCAATGCAATATGGCCATGGTTTCTGAGGGGTGGACTACCTCCAGAACCTGCCCTAAGAGATGAAGAGAAACAAGGAGGAGTCAATCTCTATGAATAAAGGCAAGATTACTTTTAGTCCTGGTCTTTCTTGGAATTCAAAGACCCGCATGGAGACAGCTCTAGAAAGTGTGTCAAAGCCTTGGGGCAAAAGAAGTTGTACTGAGTCCAAGGTCCCCAGGATGGATGGACTGGAACTGACAGCAGGATGGACGTTGCAAGTGCAACTGGTATCTAAGCTACTAGTAGTTTGGGATGTTTGTACCACAGAGTGGCAGCAAAAAAACCTGGGCTAAAACCTGTTCTTGGGCACACCCCTGTTTCAGACTTCAGTGCTCCAGGTCACAGCACTGAGGAAGGAACCTGGCTTGTTCCTGCTTGCTTGTGGCACTGAGAAGCCTGCTCTGCAGGCCAAGGCACTGCTACCCAAAGCCTCTGAGTCTTGAGGGAAGCTAGCATGGACCTGGGAGATGCTTCTTATAAAAGGCCTTTCCCTTGAACTCTTTGCTTTTGGTCTTGCCTGAAGCCATCTTCTCTGGTGCCCATAACAGACCCCTTGGGGAAAGCCGTCTCAGCCTTAAGCTTTCTGGAGATCCGGGCAAAGGTCTCCCCTGTTCCCTCTAACATAGGAAAACCGACAGATTTTATCACGTGCTTGTATGTGGGGGTCTTCCTGGATGTGGAAAGCAACCAACTTCTAAATCAAATCCATTCTTGGCATATGGGAAATACTTTGCAAACCACACTTAACAGGAACAGCCCTGTCACAGGGGTAAATATTTAAAGCTTGGGGTTTTCGTGAATGCCACTGCAGGCAGAAGAAAGCTTAGATGTTTTTGGAACAGAGACCAGTTTTAATTGAGTAACCAGCACTTGTCCCTAAACAAGAACGCTGCAGCAGAGAACAAAAAGAAGCAATGCTGCCTAGGCTAACTGTAAAGGACATTTATTGAAAGAACTAGAGAAAAAGGAACTTTAGAGAAAAGCAACTTTAAAAGGGTTTTGAAAGAGGGCTTGTAAGCACAGCAGAACTTCTCCATCGAGAATGACAAAGCTGTGGAGGCACTGAGCATCCTGCCCATCCACACGTGGCTGACCAAGGCCATGGCTGCTCGCTAGCACAGCGATGAAGATCTGGGGCAGGCGGCCTGAGGCGCAGTGCAATAGCAGAGGGCCAACACTGGAGCACACAGGAGCTGCACAAGCCCCGCAGGAACTCCTTTGAGAAATGAAGGAGAGCTGAGACAGAAAGTTACTCCAGAAGTAGGATTTAAACTGTATTTTTCTTCTAGATACAGCTGCCAAACTTAAAGCTCAGATAGGGCGCCAAGCAGGAAAGACAAAGTAAGAGTTGGTGGGGGTAATTGATGTGTGACTGCACCATGTTTCAAGTCATTACCGTAAGACTGTTGGGAGTGCGACACTGCTCTGGCAGTGCTGCGCTCTGCCGTACTGCTGCCCCAGGAACTGATGCCCAGCACTTCACAGAGTGCAGGTGAAGGAGGGCCTGCCAGAGCACTGCTGCCTTTGCCGTGTCCTGCACAGCTGAGGAGCACTGACTTAGCAAACTGTCCCATTGCCTTGCACTATGGTCTGTAGTTTGTTCCTTGCTAGCTTTTCTCCAAGCCGTGCACTGTTCCTAGTTAGGGAAGTCACACAAGACGACTTCTCCCTCCTTATAAACTATAACCCCCCACGATTTCTCTATACACATCTTAGCACGGGATGGAGACAGCAGACATGTGAAAATTAATCTTTCTCTTGGGGAGATAAGTCAGCATGTCCTAAAATCATCCCTTCTCATAGCCAAACTACCTGCTGGGGTGAGCAAATATCCTCCAGGGCAGAAGGACAAGCCAGCAGTGACTGCTTTCTCGGTTCGGCCCAAAACATTTTGACATCAAGGCACTCTGGGCTCTTACCTGAGCGCTTAGTGGCCATTGGGGTGACGTTTGTCCAGTGTCCAGTGTGGGGATCATACCTCTCTACAGAATTCAGTATGTTCAGCCCATCATAGCCACCTGAAACAAAATACAGGAGCAAACCATGGGTCTGACTTCTGGAGAATGTTTTCTGTGTACAGAGCAATAACATGCTTGGTTCATCCTTAGTACAGCATTGCACTGCAATTGGCACAGCTCACAGCACGCCGGGGCTCGCAGAACAAAGAGGGTCTCTGCAGCTTGCAATGCCAGACCGGCGCCAGCTCAGATTGAGCTCTGCCCCGGTACTGCACAGGGCTGTGCTGGGAGACAGCATCACCTCTCCAAACCAGTACAACCAGGTTAGCATGGCACTGCCCAACGCTGCCTCTGAGCATGCTGACGTCAATGTAGATGCTGTCCTGCTAAAGCTTCCAGACCTGGTGCTGGCTCAGGGTCGGTGTGCTGCAGACCGCAGCCGCCAGCTGATGCTATGAGGCTGCACAGTGTAGGCTGGGATGTCTCAAAGAGCTGTTTCACAAGAGGATACCAAGAAATTTCATTGTGTAGCTTCAGCAAAGGAGCAGCGTGCTCGCATCTGCCTTGGGGGACTGCATGAGGAAGAGGAATTTGGGAGAGGGAAGTGAAACCCATAAACCAGTGTCCAGTATCTGTGACTCCCCAGAAACAGGACTGCAACAAATGTGGGTACAGCACTGGGCCTGCCTTTTCTGGGGCCCAGAAGGTTTATCTACAGAACAAGCTTACTGAAGTCTTCAGAGTGATTTGCCCTCTAGCACTCTCACCATATTCACAGCTGGTGTGGGTCTCTGAAAATGAAATGAGCGCTACAGAAGGGAGCTGGAACACATACAGCTCAGGATACATTTCTGGAGTGCTACAGCCAATGTTGCTTTGTGTGGAGCAGATGCACCCTCTATCCTGTGACTATCTGCTTCATCTCTAGGGCATTTCAGCCACTGCCTAGTCCCTGCAAACCTCAGCTGGCACTGCTCATGCCCCACGCTTCAGCCATCCCTCAAATGTAGCCTGATCGTGGCCAGTTTGCTTCTGACAGCATTTACTGTAGTTATATGGCAGCTCCAGTCTAAGCCATTGCCATGGTAATGGCGAGAACAGGTTGCATTTGCTGACAGAGCTGTGCAGTGCCCACCGCAGCGAAATTAAATCTTCTCTTCTAGCCCGGACATGACATAATTGGTGCTCCCCACAGACAGCATCTGCACTGTCATTTCCATAAAGAGCAAGTATTTGCAGAATGCCTAGAGGTCCCAAGGGCACCTACCGAGGCAGTAGATAACTCCATTAGCTACAACAAGACCTGCTCCTTCCCGTGCTGTCTGCATGTCTCCCAGCATACTCCACTGATCAATGTTCGGGTCGTATCGTTCCATACTGGTGTGACGTCGGCTTCCATCAAACCCACCGGAAACATAGATCATATCTGAAACGTTAGACAGAGATTGGACTCAGCGAGTCAAGTATCAAGCATGTACATGGAGCAAGCCTACAGTATGGACTGCAAAATACAGAAACAACTACAGATCTTGGCACATTTGGAGCCGAGACAAACCCAGCCTCCTCACCCTAGCTCGCTGCATTAGCCTGCTCACAGACCCAACAAACTAAACAAACATAAAGCCCATTTGGCCCTTATATCTGCTGCTTGCTGATGGATGAAGGAGAACAAACATGCACACCCCAGTTTTTTTTTCATGCTGTAGAACCTACTGAACCACTGCCATGCCCAAACCCTGCCTATCACTAGCATCCTGTCCACACCTCCCCAGAGTAAATGCTTACAAGGTAGTAAACACACAGGTAGCAAAAGGAAAGAAGATCCAAAAGACGTGTCTGGATCATCAAGGTCAGTCCCTTATACTGGATAACTGAATTCGTGCAATGCTTTCACAAATCTGTTATCTTCAAAGCAGCTGCATTTTTACGAGAATTTTCATTAGAGTAGATTATTAACAGTCTAAAGGAATATTTAATCCATATTAATTATTAAGAAGGCATTCTAATATAAGCATTAAAACACAGAATATTCATTAGAGTAACTGCTATTTTAATGGCTAGAAAACTTCCTCTCATTTCCACACCAACTCTTCCCTGGCTTATTTATAACCATTTGTTCTTACTCAATTCTTATACTGCCCGTTTCCTTCTCGTGCCAAGTTAAACTCATAGAGAAAAATCATATCCCCTCTTGGCCTTTGCTTTGCCAGCGTAAGCAAGCCGAAGTGTTCTAGTTTGCTCAGTAAAGTAATTTTCTTCTTCCAAATCTGTGCTAAGAACCCTTCTCCGCACAGGCTCCAGTCTCGGCCTCTCTCCAGTGCTGGATGGTTATTGCTGTATTTGGTGTCCTGTGCTCAGTAATACGCAACACTGTCACCATCCCAAGAGCTTCCCACTCCATAACCCCTCAGAGTTCCTTTCCCTTGATGCACAGACACATGCCGTAAGAATGAAGCGGAGGCAGAGCTCCTCTCAGGATATGTGGGCAAGTTTTCCACTTCTACATCCAAATGATGAGAAGCCAGAATTTCAGATTCACCTCCTCCCTCGGAGCCATCCCACTCTGCACATACCGGCTCAGGGCATTTCAGGACAAGAACTGCACAGGCTGTATCGCTCTGTCAGTACGGTGACCAGGACATACCTCCGAGGGTCGTGGCTCCTGCCAGGCCTCGCCGTACGTTCATTGGTGCCACAGAGTACCAGATACCATCCTCGTCTGATGTATAATCCAGGCACTCCACTGAGCTGAGACGAGAGCGACCATCATACCCCCCAATCACATAGATCCGATCATGCAGGGACACTGTAGCAACGTAGCGCCTCTTACGGGTAATGCTCTAAAACAGTGAAAAGAATAAAAAGATCAAGGAGAGGAAATAACACTGATGCATGAAGACAAAACACTGTTTTTCCATATTTTTTTTTCTGCTCTTTTGGAAAATGGCCCACTACTGCAGAGGCAAACAGCCTTGGCTAAAACGTTAACATCGTCTGCCGCCTTCTGCCTGTACTCTGTCTCTGCCATGCTCTCTTCTCATGGCCAGATCTCCTTGCACTAAAATATTTTGCATTAAATGTAATTTATCTTATGCTGCTACTTTGATGCATCTTTGATGCATCTCGGAGGTTTGTGTGCCTCTCACTGGCTCCCTGCAGAGACTGTTAACAGGAAAACGTGGAGACTCGGAATATTTGATGAAAATACCTGAAGCTTTTAGGCTCCAAAAAAGAACAGAATTTTGTGACACCAGGTGATACAGGGTCTTCTGTGATTAGTGACATTAAAGAAGAGGCAATTCTCCACCATTTCACACGATAAAGGTGATCTTAATTTGGGGTAGAAATAGTCCTCAGTGCAGGAGTTCCTTCCTTAGTATCTCCTGTTATGCTCAGAAACAATGAAAGCAAAGAGATCGTACAGCCTGCCTGAAAGCAGGACTGATTATACTGTTCCTATTGACATTTCAATTACCATCACTAACCTTAAAGCTTAACACCTCTTCAATAAGAAACATGATAGCTCTCACTCCCACAACGAAGATGTGGGTCTCTAGGCTCCTCTGATTAGAAATATGACAGCCACCTCTTATACATAGCATACTTAGCAAATCTGCAAATGTGAAGTGGTTTCAGCATTCACTATGTAAACCTCAGCAACTCTAAAGAATTTATGTCAGAAATTCTAAGCAGAACGCAAAGGATAGCCCAAAGAGAAACGTTACATAGCTGATGCTACAGGATCAGTGTTTGATCACAGCCTCTTCAACCCAGTGGTGGTCAAAAATGGTCCCTTACTGGCAAGAAACTCCACTCCTGAGTTTTTGGGTCGTATTTCTCCACAACATCAATAGGTGACTGCTGGCTGCCAAAGCCGCCGATCACAAGCAGGACTTCATTAGCTCCTAGAGCAAAGAGCAAGAGCAAAGTCATGTCAATACTTTCAACCAGAGGGTCACCTCAAGGGAATCACCTGAAGAAACACTGAGCCTTCCTTGGTGCAACAAGCTGCCTCTAAATCTCTGTTTTTATCTGAAGCAGGCACCTAACCTGGGTAGCAATCACCAGTGCTCCCTCTGTCCTCAGCAGGGAGGAAAGACAGAGAAACTCTTCCAGGGTGTGTGGCACCTACTGTTTATGTTGCTCTCAAGTGCTTACAGCCCTAAGTCAAGCATTTTCCCAAGAATTCAGTGACTGTGCTTGGTAGGAGTTACTGAAACAGAGGAAGAAATCATTATTTGATGACACCAAACTGAGTGGGGAAGTGGACACTTGGGAAGGGAGAGCCACCCTGCAGGAAGACCTGGACAGGCTGGAAGAGTGGGTTAACAAGAACCTTATGAAGTTCAATAATGACAAGTGTAAGGTCTTGCACCTGGGAAAACATAATCCAGGTGTGCAGCACAGGCTGGGATCTACCCAGTTGGGGAGCAGCTCTGTGGAAAGGGACCTGGGGGTGCTGGTAGACAACAAGCTCAATACAAATGAACAGTGTGCTGCCGCGGCAAAGAAAGCCATCAGGATACTGGGCTGAATCAACAGGGGCATCACCAGCAGAGAGAAAGGAGTCATTATCCCACTCTACTCAGTGCTTGTCAGGCCACACCTGGATTACTGTGTTCAGTTCTGGTCCCCACTATACGAAAAGGATGTGGACAGGCTGGAGAGGGTCCAGAGAAGGGCCACAAAAACAATCAAAGGACTGGGAAGCCTGCCGTATAAGGAAAGGCTGAGAAAATCGGGTTTGTTCAACCTTGAGAAAAGAAGGCTTAGGGCAGACCTTATCATCATGTTCCAGCATTTAAAGGGGGGCTACAAAGAAGGTGGAGACTTCGTTTTTACAAGGAGTCACATGGACAAGGCTAGGGCTAATGGGTACAAGTTACTCCTGGGGAGATTCAATTAGACACAAGAGGAAAATTTTTCACAATGAGAACAATCAGCCGTTGGAATAATCTCCCCAGGGAAGCGGTGGATTTCCCAACGCTGGACACTTTTAAGATTCAGCTGGACAGGGTGCTGGGTCATCTTGTCTAGACTGTGCTTTTGCCGAGAGGTTGGACCAGATGATCCTTGAGGTCCCTTACAATCTGGGATTCTAGGATTCTATGATTTATTTGCCTTAACAAGACTGGGGGGGGGGCGGGGGGAGGAGAAGTATCTCTGAAAGGAAAGAGGGACCTCTCCATCTCCCTCCTTGTGCTTTCCCCTCTGAGATTCCCTGTTGAAAACTTATGTTCACTGTAACACAGCTGTCTCTCACCTTGCAGCTCTTTTTGTTTCTGACACTAATACCTGCCTTTTTAGACAGGAGGAAACTTTCCACACTTCTTGGACAGCTGCATACTGAGGCAAACATATCTGGAAGTACCAACAACACAGCAAACTGGTTTTATGGTTACAGCAGAGGCCTGGGATTAAAAGCAACCAACTAGTCCCCACATTGCCAGTAAGCAATTGTGCTCTGAAAAAAACGTACCTCTGTCCCTTGCTCCAGTCCCCTTTCTGTACCACTGGGAACAGTGGATTGACAAGTAACTGCTGTGAAGCACTTCAGTGCAACTGCAAGGCACTAGACATGGCGCATAATACGATAACTGCCAATGCCCCAGACCCCCTCAGTGTCCTTTCCTTTGCTGCTCACCTAGACGTGCTCTTGTCCTGGGTCCTTGCATCTGGCTCCGGAGCTCGGGCCGAAGATGAAATTTCTTCGCTTCATCTACAAGGTCTCTGCACTGCAGACTGCATCGTATAAAAGGCTGAGGAAAAACATGAGTCACTGGTACGTGCAATGTATTTTAAGATCCCTCACAATAACTGTCCTAAAGCCAACTCTCATCAGTTCAGACAGCATCAAAATTACTTGCGTGCAGGCTGTGGCTAGTAGTGTCATAGTGCAAATACTGCACGCAAGGAAATGCAAAGTCAACTTAAGACTGGACTGCAGCTGAAAAGATATGGCTCAGTTCTCACGTGAAGTCTGGCACTGCAGGTTCCATAATGAAAATAACTATATTGGAAAACTAAGAAAAAAGCACTTCTGCTGCATTTCAGCCAGCAGAAGCATGTCTGAGAAGGGGGACTGGAAGTGAAACTACACTTGAAATCAATTTGGCTGGATCTGCCCCACATAACTCCCAGCACGCACCTGCCATCAAGGAAGAAACAAGCAGCACAACACAACGAAGCAGTTTAGCTGGATCTATTAGCTTGATCCCTGTGCAAATGGGATGCAGAGGTATGACGAGACTACAGAAGCAGTAAGGTCTTTTTTAAAAGAAGCTGGGGGCACTGCAGCCCAAGGACAGCCTCAGCTCCCCCTTGCATCATGCCATGTAATTCCTCTCCCTGGCTGAGGGCCTGGACCAACCTCCCCTGAATGTTCAGTGTTCAGTCCCCTCTGGTTGTTTGGTGCTATATGCTGCTGCAATATGTTAAGGTTTATTTTTCCAAGTTCTTGGTGCTTGTGTGAGAAGGCCAGGGTGTTCAGAGCAGATGATGCCACACAGGGCCAACACTCTTCTCTCCATGCTGCTCCAAGATGATGGTGTCCCACCAATGTGTGTCACTTCCAGACTGGAGAGGCCATTCTGTGCTGAGGCCTGGTATGCACATTGTCTTAGGCTGGTTTTGGAACAGATCTAATTGTTTTGGTACCAGTCCCTCTCACGTTAGCTTCAATTTCAGTTTAAGGTGGACCATAACAATCCGACTAAACACATTTTAGCTCTGGCACAACTTCACTGCCTGTTAGCTGTCCTTATTTAAGAACATCCGTAAAAGGCAGCTATATCACGTTAGAGATTGATGTTGCTATATCGGCCATTTCTCTACATAGAGGAGTCTGTCAGTCAACATTCTGCACCTGTCAGGTGACAAAGGCTAGTAACACCTCACGTCACCACCAAACCAGAGTGCTGGTTTGAACTTCTGTGTGCCTTCCTGTCAAACCTTGCATGAGGTCAGCATCACTTCCTGTTTGGGATTAAAATTCCATCGCAAAAGCTTTATTATCTCTTATCGTCATCCACATTTTGGTTTGCCTCTGCAACACCCCAGCCACACAAAGAAGCAGCATTAGATATGGCTCTGACTTGTGTGCTGGCCCTGGACCTACACAGCTGCTGTCCTCATTCAAAGGTACATGCTTGCCAGCTGCACCTAAAACAACTTCTGAGGAGCCGTTTCCTCCCTCGGATCGCACGCCAGCAGCCTTCAGCCTAGAGAAGGAGACCTGCTAGCGCTTATGAATGGAAGGCAGAAAGCACTTGTTAGAAAACTGTAACAGATGACAACAGAAAGGTGCTACATATATCAGGAGATAACTGAATAATTGCCCTGGATGGGGCACCCTCCCAGCTGAAAAGTAGGATGCTGTACATGCTGGCACAGCAAACTACTTCTGAGTGAATCAGTGGGCACTCCAGCTCAACAGGGACAACTCCATAGTGTCAGCATCAAAAAGCATCAGCAGAGAAAGCAGCTATTAACGTGTTCTGTTAGGACAGCAGGAGTCTAACCAGGGAACATGACAATCACACATGGACACTAGCTCCCAGCTGTTCTGTGTCCATGGACCCAGGCTGCCGATACCTCAGTGTCGATGACGTCTGTGATGTAGCGGGGGGTGAGAAGCGGCATGCGCACATACTGCAGCAGTTCTGGCAACGATGCTTCCCGTTCTTTTTTTGAGTGCTTCACCCAGTTTATAACTGCCTCAAAAACTGGCTCTTCAGAGTCCACCTGGAAAGGGGAGGCACACGCTGATCAGACTGCAGGGTAATATTTCAGCAATTGCTGTGGACAGACAACTTCCAGGCTGTTGACACTGCTTGACAGCTAGCAAGAGAGCACGACGTTTCAAGTAAGAGTCTGTTATGAGCTGTATTTACAAGCACTATGAAATTTCCTCATTTTATTTTCCTTAGAACTGTATTTGTTTTATCTTTACAACTAAGATCAACAACTGCCAGAAGAGTGTAGCAGAGCCAGAAGCTGGGGGCCACCACCTGTGAGAGAGCCCAGTGACAGGCAGTAACTCCCAGGGCAGCTCCCCCGACTTCTCAGCGGAGCAGGAGTTACTGTCCTGCAAAATGCAAAGCACCATCATAAAGATGATCAGAATCATCTTCCTTTTTACCGAGTAGTGTCTCACTTAACCTCTTGCAGCCCTGTGTCCACAAACTGCCCCTTTAACACCTGAGCCACAGCAAGTACATTTATGGTTTTTTATTTCAATCCACATTTAAGAAACTATAAACAACTGGATTTCAGAGCGGAGAACCTCAGGGTGTGAATGTTACTGTTCTGACTAGTTTATTTCTCTCTCCACTTAGGACCAGTGCATGCTGGTGCTTACACCACTTCCAGAGATTACACCGACTAAACCATCTAAATTTGATACTTTTAGAGAACCCCAGGTGCTTTAGACAGCTTTACAAATACAGTGGTTCCTGTGCACACTAAGCACAGCTGTACAAATTCATCTATGATTACCAAGAAGTGAAAGAGTTGTAAAAAGCCCTATTATATATTATTTTGGCCTGGTTTTCTTTTTGCACGTCTTCAGATCATCCAATGCAAAAGCAAATCAGACATGAATTTATTATCATAAGGTCTGTTAACTGTTATTAAATATGAAGATAAAAGGAGATACTGTAATAAGAGGATTGAGCTTTCCCACCGATATACAATTGGTCCACTTTGAAGTTCAGTTTGAAGCTGTCTGTTGCAGAATGTTCTGAAGCAGGGAGCCACAGAGGTTAATTACATAAGGCAATTCTTTCAAGCCATTGATTTATATTTGTTACAGTGTAATTCTAAATGGCCTCTTTCTATTTGGATTACGGGGAAAGGACAATTACAGCTCACAAAAGGAGAGCAGAGTACTTCATTGTTTCCAATTTTCCCTACCTTCTCTTTAAATGCATCGTTTTATTCCCTCCTGAACCGGCTGTCCTCTGGTAATAATTAAGTTTTGTTGTTCGTGAAATCATTTCTGTTTTCTGACAAACGATGTGTAACATGAAACAGCATCACAGTGAGGACGTGCTGTTACACTTCTCAAACAGCCAGGGGATTTTCCGAGGGTGCTCCCTCAGTACCCTCTGATACAGCACATCGCCTCCACACTGGCACGGTGCTAGATTCGCTCCCTTCCCCTTCTTAAGGTATTACAGTGAATGCACACCTCACTGTGTGCAAGGCCTGAATCAGTCCTTCCAATCCACAATGACTTTTACTTAGCCTGTGTGGATTGTCTGATTAGTTTGGCTGGGTCGTTCTCAAGTTCCTCATTATTTCCTCTTCGCTGCCCGGAAGCATTATGTCAGTACTCGCCACAACCCACATAAGCTCAAACCCTCACAGCATTAAAGCTGCGGCTTGTTAAACACCAAACACACTCAGCCTTTCTCCACTGCCGATCTCAGCCTGTGCCAGGGTCTTTCACTGCTATCTTGCATGCTCTTTGTCAAGCAGACTTATTAACAAGAGGATGTCAGCTTGGCTGAAGGCCACTTTCAAGGCAGACTGTCAAGGCATACATCAAGAATTCTCCTCTGGCTAGCCCTGTATTGGCTTTTCAGGAATTTCACCACAGATATTGCTTACATAGGTTTGCTTCTAAGAGTTCATGTTACTGTGAACTCTGAATAGCGATTGCTTCAATCACTTCTTTTAGAACAGAAGCAAACATCAACTCTCGACGAAGTCCATCTCAATAAAAAAAACCCCAAGTCCACTCCCCATTATCAAGGGATGTTCAACTTATTTCAATTCTCAAGAACACACATATTCATAGAAAATTCAGAAAAAAAAGTATTTGACAGGTTTCAGCCAAATAGTAAATCCTCCAGAAACCAACCTTAAGGGAACAAAATCTGCATATGACTCCCTGAAGAGTCAGACTACCCTGCACCATCATGCATTCTGCTGCTTGTAAAAGTAGAGGACACCCAAATGCCTGGGATGACACATGCATTCCTTGTGCTGCTGAGTTGCATGCAAAGGTCTACAAATAGAAGTTAAAGTCTTGAGGGTATTTCTGAAATGTAGGCATTGAGACAACTTGTCTTTGTAACCTCTGAAAGGTCCTCCAGGGAAAGGAGGAAACAAGGGAACAAGAACTATGCAGAGGTAACTAACCATGACTGCCTTACTTGTAGGAAACGCTTGTGTGACAACAAATTCTTACACAAAAGTTATACGTTACTGATCAATTTCAGATTACATGGCTAAAAAATTAGAGTAAGCTTCTTGGAAATTAAATTTCAAATTCAAGAACTGTGTGAGAAGTCTACCCTAGAAGTATGGACTAATTTCTGACTGGTTTTGATGGTTCACTTCAATGCTTGCACAGTAATGGTACTTTTCAGGTTTTACCTGAATTTCATCACACTTGATGAGCTTTTCAACCTCTTCTTGATTTAAGAGGATAAACTCTTCATGCTGAACCACCTCTGGAAAATGTTTCTGGCTGAAGACCTCTGCAGCTTGCATTAGATCAACACAATTGTGTGTCTCAGCAAAATCCCGAATGCCCAAACAATTTGATGGATCCAGCTGGCTTTCTAGAAACTCACAGCAAGCTTGTTTCACACCTACGGAAAATTGGAGGGGTGAATGAGCACTGCATGCTTACTATCAATGCACTGCTTTGGAAAGGGCTTCAGAAAAGAAAGTTCTAAACAATAATGAAAATCCAACTCAAAATAACAAGCTTAAAAATACTACAGAAACACACACATGCAAATATTTCTTTGGAGGGATGTGAAAACACTAAGCAGTAGACCATGTGTTTGGGCTGTTTTGATCTCCAGCTATTCTATTTAAATACAAATATTAAATAAATCTGATACTAGGAAAAGACTCGAATGTGAGTTGTAGTCAGCTTCACGGGTTATAAACCAAAAATGTATATGCTAGTGGATATGGCTACCAGATTTCTAGGTTTTCTCCAATGTCTTTTTGATAGTTGCCTGGGATTTGGGATAATTACCTGGGCTGGCTCCACAGGTGCATATGCAATGACATCAACCAGTTTGTTATGAGCCAGACATGCTATGATGATAAGTTAAATGACATCAAGGATTTGCTTATTATTATAAATTGACTGAGCTGTAACCTACTATACGTATTGTCTGCTATACAGCCCACAATTCCTCCGGGTGCTTTTCACGCAGAAATGCAGTAGCCCAAAGCATGGAACAGTAACCTGTTTTATCATCTTTTTTTCACTCAAGTCAGTTCCTCTACCAGTAAGACCACAGCGCACAAGACAACAGAAGTTTGACATAATTACTTATAGAATATCATGCCTACCACAATCAGTCTTCCATTCACGAAGGTCAGACAAACCACATCTCTGAACAGCAGTGATTGTGCAATTTGTGCTGATACCTGGCAATTACCTTTCAGCTGAAGCAGACATGCCGCTGGGAGCAATTCTTGGACGTTTTCTACTGTCACGTGAACAGTTTCTGTATACACAAAGTCTAGCAGGATTTCCATGGTGGAGGCTGTCAGTCCCTGGATATCTACATAGGGTTTATCTTTCTCTGAGAGCTGTAAATTAGAAGGGAGATAAAGGTTTATTTTTCAATGATGTGATCAAAAAGCCAACAACACTCAGCAGTTTTTAAAAACGTGATTTGTCAGAAAGGTTTCACAAGAGATTTGTCCTTTCTCTTCTTGTACTCACTGAAAGAATACGGGGAAGGAGGAAATTTCCCTACAGAATTCACTTACAGGGTAAGAGAGACAAAGTTCATTATGGACCGGGAGGACAGCTAAATCGCATTGTAAAACAAGCAAGCTGAGATTAGAGATAGTAGAAATCACACGTGTCATTTCTGCAAGAGAACTAAACTCTCTCCTCCATGCAGTAACTCCCAGCTTTACTACAAGGAACAGTCCAGGGGGATTCCTCCCTGGGCCGGATGTGTATGACACACTGCAGTTTACATGGAGTCCCCACCTCGCTGCTCCGCTCTAAAACCAAATCAAATACAATTTTTTCCGAACTGTTCAATTCCTGATCCATTCTGCAAGCTTATGGTGAAGATCCCTAAAAAGAATGACTATTTCTAGGCCAGAAAGTTCAAAGTTAAAGGTTACATGTTATTTTAGGTTAAACATTTGCAAGTAAAATGATAGCACATACAGTGACGGTACTTACACAATCCTGACTTTATCCCCTGACCATTTTATCACCTCTAAGATATATCATTTTGCAATAATTATTTTTTCCAAGGGATGTTACCCTCTCAACAGTCAATCTTTGGGAACAGTAAATTCTGCGAATCCACCAAATTTGCACCTCTATAGGTACAAAACTGAGATGATATTTCACAAAGCATCAGCTTTGTAGTTTAATGCACCCATCACAAAGCTGCTGGCACAGCATCTGATGATTCATGAACAATGGGCTAGCAGGTGGACTCACTAATCATGCCCTGCACATAGCTGTAAGCTCTTGTCAGCATGAAGGGACCTCAACAGAAGGATGTCTCCACGCAGCATGCTGCAAACCCAACCTTTTTTCCCCATGGCTTTTGAAGAAGTAGTCAGCATCAGTGCAAGCACGATTCGGATGAAAGCCCTTGACTTTCTTGCCAAGAATGAGACTGAAGTTGGTTACAGACAGATTGAGCAGAGACTTGGTGAACAGAAAGCAGGATCAAAGCATGATCACTTGGCTTAGAAACTGCCACAGCTCGGAGGGAAAGGAGATGATACAAAAGTAGAGAAAATAAGAGCAGTCAAGGATATTCCTACAGAGGCATTTGATGACACAGCAGCAGAAGGGAAGAAATGTCTCTGCTGAGACTGAGCTACTTCTGTGCTGCAGAGGGATACACTTCACAGTGGAGAAGGAAGCGCAGGGGGTAACAGTGATACTTGAAGGAATCTGAGGGAAGAGGCCTTTCAAGTCTGTTGACACAGTGAACAAACTTTATGGCATCCAGAGCCAGAAAGGAACAGCAAATTACCTTGTCTGACCTGCTGTATGACAGGCCGTACGTGGCATTTAGAAGCTAAAATGAGTTCCTAACTTGGGCTACACAAAACATTCCCAAAACAAGACTCAGCTGCTTGGTACAACAGATAAAGGACACAGACGTCACCAAAGGTCAGACCAGACAAGATGTTCGTATGATTCCAACAAGCAAATGGAGATGCAGGCCATACATTCTTAGAAGAAAGAGGATAAGAAGTTACATCTATTGACAGGAGATTACAAGGGCACAGGACCTCCTGGTAATGGATTACACTTCATCAGGTAGAAGCTATAGACATCTGTTCTTCACAGATCAGCCTGGAGGTGGTAAAGAAGCTCCTGTCCCCACAACCAATATTCAACAATCAATAATCAGCCATATATACTGGTGACCAAAACACAAACCATGGGACAACACTAACACTACAGAGATGATCACCTCCTGCTTCCCTCGTACTTCGGCTGCACTCCACTACTTGGTTGTTATTTGGCTCACAGCTTACTCACGTGCTAAGATTGTTTGGAAGGAAGAAAATATTTCAAGTAACTTCACACAATGTATACGATGCAGAATAACTTGGGATCCTAGCATCATACTTTAAAGAAGGATCTCAGAGTGGGGAGAATTTAATTGTGAACATCCCATGAAGACTCTGAGCTGTAGCTCCAGACTGCATATGCAGTGTTAGAGAACTGCGTACAGTGCTTAGTGCTGTGCCGTGGGGACAGAGTCCCTCTGTTATCAATACAGCCACATATTTGGACTCAGAAGTAATGCAAAATTATGATCAATGCTAATCAAAACACAGTACAAGCAGCTTTCCTTTTGCAGGTGTTTAGCAGTATGAGAAGTATCTCTGCATCTCTGCTGTTAGAATCTCAGATTAGCTTCCCCCTTTGTTAATATCAGTTCTGCTAACCAGCAGGAAGTAAAGCAATATGGGATTGATACTTCCTAATACAAGCACATTTCTAACATGTCATAAAAAGTATGCAGCAGTACAGATCCAGAAATCAACCAGACCATCCAGGAAAACACATTCCCATAGTTAAGAAGAGTCACTTGGAGACATCACGAGTTTTACCCCAGGATGCCCAAGCTGCTGAAAGCCTTAAGGCGAGGGCTGCAGGTCATAGCTCTGTTGAGAAACATGTTACTGTCTCCCATTCCATCTATAAATCATGCAATGCACTCTGCAGGAGAATGGGCCTAAAATTTTGAAACCACTTTCTTATCCAAGGCCACTTCTTGTTTCTGCCTTCACTAATGCAGATACACAAAAATATATTGTAATAAACCCCTCCAATTTATTCTCACTTATAGGGAAAAAGAAATGCTGGCATGACAGTGCTAATATGTGGCTCACTGCATTCTGGAAGGCGTTCATAGTACAGTGAAGATGACCACGTAAGAACCTGGAAACAGAATTTGTTTATTTTCAGATTAAGAATATTTCTCCATGTTCTAGGGAAAAAAAAACACCCTTAAATTTCTAGAACATACCCCCCCGAGAGAAGGGAGACTAATTTCTTTCTGAGATGGAGCCAATGATCAGCTCTTAACACATCCCGAATTATGCTAACTTGTCCAAATGACAGAAATGCCAGTGCAAAACTAGGAGCCAGGGGAGCATTCGCTGAAACTGCTCTTCAATTTTCACTACAAGGAAGAACCCTGTAGGTAAAACTGATGGGCATTTCAGTTTTCCCACACTACTCAGCACACGGGCAGAGAAGAGTGTTGTCAAGAGCCAGGGGTTGAACAGGTGATCAGTGGCTTTCTCCTCATTCTGGAAAATGGGAACAGAAAATGGGAAGAAATTAATACTAAGCAAGATTGAGAAATTTTTAAAATAAATGTTAAAGTCAGAAGTGAGAGAAGGAAGGAAACTAGAGACACAGGGATTGGCAAACGCAGTTCTTTATGATGATAATCTCTGATGACAGTCTCAGTGTTACACTGGCCATGCACAGATGGAACATCACGAATGACAGTGGGCAGAGCCCAGGGGTCAGTTCTGAACAAAGCCCTGTGTAGGCCAAGTCTGACAACAGCCACACGTTGCAGCTAGCCAAGCAGTCCCCAAATTCGCAGGAGGCGAGCAATGAAATGCAAAGGAAGCCCTCGCAGAGACTGCTAGTCTGTTACCCAATCCGGCATTTTGAGTTCCCTCAAGTTACAGCCATGGCCAAAACACGCTGTACCCACAAGTGTTTGGAAAGCAACCAAATGCTGTCCCTTTATGCTCACCAACATACTTGTCATTGACACACATAGGAAGCAGGTCCACTTTGAGGCTTACCAAGCTGCCATTTCCTGGAAAGAACGCTCTCCCACAAACACTCAGTAATTGTGTGTGCCGCTTGGCAGGTTTGTCGTTTTGGGGTTTCCATATGAAAAAGCAAATTTGGAAGAAATACAAACTAAGCAAAAGAAGTAAAACCCTTAAAGCAGTGGCAATTTGGGAGCGTGAGAGATCGAGCAATCATGCCCACTGGGCACTGGATGCACTTATTTTTCTAGGAAGAATTACATCTATGAATTAAGGTCACTACAATGTTACAGTGAAAATGAGAGTATAAAGAAGGAAGGAGAGATGATCTCAGTTTAGCTCCAAAGTATACCAATCCTCAGCCTTTGTTAGCAGCCACAAAGAACGTTCTGTAGCACACAGAGTGATCGGATCTCTGTAGACTGCCTCAATAAAGTTCAGGAAGTCAAAAGCATTGACAGGAACATAGACGGGAACACAAAGGAGCAGAGGCAGTCTGCTATGCTGCTGTGCACCTCGAAGCTATTGGGAAACGCAGAACTTCAGCCTCCAGGGACTGAATTTGCTTTGGGTATTATTTTTTTTAATTACATTTCCTTTGTGCAGAGAAAGAGCATAAACCTGACAAATTTACAAATTTCATGAAGATATGGACAGAAAATATATTGATATGTGGCCAGTCCACCTATGTCTATTTTTGGTTGCTTTGCACAGAACTATGAAAACCAAGACACCTGCTCACCCTACACAGCACTGAAAGAAGCAGGCAGACAGACAGCTCTGCCAACAGTGTTCATTGCTGGATAAAACAAAGAAGAAAATTATTCTCTCCTGCAAGGACTACTGCGCTAGCAGGGAGGTCTTTAGGACCTTTGAGCTACTTAGTAATTTTTCTCCCCGCTAATGGGGAAGTTGCTAGGATAAGGAAAGCATCTTCTGTAAGAAAAACCCACAAAGATTGATTCAAACTTACAAAAGACAAAGCCAGGCAAAGCATCTCCTACTTAACAATATGCACGAGTGGCAGCTTTAGCTCAAATACTACCTTTCAGTGATTTCGAAAAAACGGCATGCAGGTAGTGGGAGTCAATATAGTAGGTACTGTGAGAGCAAAGGTCCTCACGAGCCAGATTTGCCGAGCACAGCACCAGGGGCTGACAGCCTCCCCCCAAGACCAGTGCCAGAGCTTACATCCTCTTTGCAAGAGCAACAGCACAGCCCAACACGTACCAGCTGATCCGCAAGTGCGCAACGGAGACCAGAACATGAGCTAAATACCCTCCATTTCAGTTTTAAAGGGCTGACTTAATTCACCACCCGGTCTAAGACACACACCACGGCTTGTGCAGCTTTGCGCTAGGGCTGGTACGCTCGCCAAGAGAGATGCCCAGAAGCATGAAGACCATAAAACACCGTTAGAAAAATCAGTAAATGTATCAGAGCCTTCCTGTTTGCCAGCTCAGCCTGGCAGTTCTCTGGTGCACAGGTTGGTCACGCAGCTGACAATGACTCAGGACCACAGTCCCAGCTGCAGCCTCTAACTCCCACCACACCATGACAAAGGGCTCTGGGGCCACCATGACGAGAGCTAGAATCGCCATGAAGGGATACAGGGCCACCAGGAGAGGATCCAGAGGGCTCCAGGCTCACCACGAGGGGATCCTGGGCCACTACGAGGGGCTCCAGATAGACCCAGGGCCACCACGGGGGGGGCATCTAGAGCCACCATGGAGGGGACCCAGGGCCACCATGGGGGGAATCTACAGTCACCACAGGGGGATCCAGGGCCACCATGGGGGGGATCCAGGGCCACCACGGGGGGGATGACAGCTACTAGAGGGAGATCCTGGGCCACCACGGGGAGGGATCTAGACCCACCATGGGGGATCCTGGGCCACCACGAGGGGATCCATTCCCAGCTGCTGAGCAGCTTGACAGAGAGCAGCCCAAGCGTGGGGCGGCCCTGCCTCCTCCACCCACAGAACACCCAGGCCCGGCGTCAGCCCGCGGTCTTGGGGCGCACCGACCTCGCTGGTGAACATGGCGCAGAAGTAGTCGCTGCAGGCGGCCAGGACGATGCGGTGGGCCGGGAAGTCCTTGTGCTCCACGCGGAGGGTGACGTCGCAGAGCGTGTTGCTCTTCCGCAGGGCGTTCATGGCGTTGAGGATGGACTTGGCGTGCGAGTTGGTCATGATGTCCTTGGGGGGGGCCATGGCGCCCGGCACCTGCGGGCACAGCCAGCACGGCCACATGTCACGGCCCGCCCGCCGCGCCGCCAGGGGGCGCCCTCCCGCCGCGCCGCGCCGCCCCTCCCTCTCTCTCTCTCTCTCTCTCCCTCCCTGCCCCGCCCGGGCCGCCCCCGCCCCGCGCCGCCCCGACGGCCACAGTTCGCCCGCAGCCCCGCGGTCCTGCTTCCCCTCGCTTCCCCCCGCCTCCCGCCCCCCGAACGGCGGCGGCAGCGCCGCCCGCCCGGGACGGCCCGGCCGCACTCACCGCCGCGGGGAGAGGCCCCGGCCCGCGCACCTCGCCTCCCCCCCTCCCTTCCCTCTCCCCGCGGGGCGCGCCCTGATAGCGTCATTGCGCCGCGCCGACGCGCCGCGCCACCCCGCCCCTGGGTGCCTCGCGGTTGCCGGGCAACGGGCTCCGGCCGCCGCCTGGGCCCGAGCGGGCCCCGGCCCCCTCCCCCCACCCCCCGCCCAGCGCCGGCCTCCGCCGGGCACCGCGGCCGGCCCGGCCCGGCCCTCCCGCACGGAAGCGGCGCCCAGCGTGGCCCCGGAGCGGCGGGGGGGGGGGCGGCTTGGGCTTGGTCAGGTCTGGGGAAGTTCGAGGCCAATGGAACCCGGGGGTGCATCAAGCAGAGCGTGGGCAGCAGGTGGAGGGAGGTCATCCTGCTCCCGCTCTGCTCTGCCCCGGTGAGGCCACAGCTGGAGTATTGTGTCCAGTTCTGGGCACCCCCGTTCAAGACGGACAGGGAACTGCTGGAGAGGGTCCGGCGGAGGCTACAAAGATGCTCAGGAACTGGAGCATCTCTGTGCTGAGGGAAGGGTGAGGGACCTGGGGCTGTTCAGCCTGGAGAGGAGAAGGCTGAGAGGGGATCTCCTCAATGCTGATCAATATCTAAAAGGCGGGTGGCAAGAGGATTGGGCCAGACTCCGTCCAGTGGTGCCCGGCGACAGGACAAGGGGCAATGGGCACAAACTGGAACACGGGAAATTCCGTCTGACCATGAGGAAAACCTTCTTTGTGGGTGCCAGTCTCCTTCTCTGGAGATGTTCAAAGCCTCCCTGTGCAACCCGCTGTAGATGACCCTGCTTTGCCAGGGGGGTTGGACTAGATGAGCTCCAGGGACCTTCTTCAAACCCCTACTGTTCTGTGATTCCATGAAATACTACAATTTAATTGACTGCTGTCTTGCTGGGGATGGGCCTGGAGGCATGGGCAGATCCCTTGCAAAGTGCTGGACACAGGTCATGCTCTGCCTTCCCGTTTTGTCACTCCTCGAGGGTGATACCCTGGAATTGGCTCTGCTGGGACTGCCGGAGCCAAACGGGGAGTGAGGCCCCAGAAGACTGATTTAAAATCCCAGGATTTTAAAATGAGTGCTATTTTTGAGCTCTTCCCACACACACAACTCAACATCTCCGGCAGATCGCCTCCAGCTGACAACCCTGAGCTCGTGGTGGCTGCCGCCTCCGCTCTCCCCCTGCCCTCAGGCTCATTTCCATCCTGCCAGGTGCCTGGGGATGAATGTTAAAACCTGAAGCTAAACATATAGTCAGGTAGTCAGCATAGAGTCATTGTTAGTGACCTGAGATAAATTCTCAGCTAAATGTAGAACAAATTCTGAGTTAAGAAATCTGTACATGGAGGTTAAGATATTATCCTGGCCTGGAGGCTGATCATTAATTCATAAACCTCCTTCTCAGAGGGGTAGGATCAGTCTGTTTTGAGGCTGCATGTGGAACAAGATTTTGGAGGATTCATTAGACTTTAGTTGTACTAATCTAGCAAGCAATGGATTGGTGAGGTCCAGCAGCCGCAGACGAGAGATCAGTGTTTAGCCAGGGGAGGAGTTAACCACTACCTTCAGAGCTGGGAGATGCTCTGCCACGTAGGATCTTTAAAATGGTCTTTTTAAACAGCATGCAGCATCTCTTTCTCTAGAGCCAACTCAAGCAGAAATTATTGTGCTGGAGGCAGGTACCAGTAAGTGAAACTTGGTGTCAGACTACATCGTCATATGGTCCTCTTGGAGCTGAAAATCAAGAGGGATGTTTGACCAGAGGAGAGATCTCCAGGAGAGATGCAGCCTGGAGTACCACAGATAAAAAGTCAGCATATGCCTGCACAGTGCTTGCCTTCATGCTATGCGCTCCTCATTTCCCAACAGGCACATCAAAACAGTCTCTGCATCCACCTCATGTTGATTTTCCAAGGATATATATGAAATCTCTGACAGTATTGAAGACTGTTGAAAAAAAATCCGTGACTCCCTTTATGGGGAAAACAAAGGGAAAAATTGCAGATTGAAATTAAACTTTATATCACAAATGATGGAAAATACCACACAGAATGTACTGTTATACCATGTGGTTATGACATAGGTACACTTTCTTAGTTTTTGAATATTGACAGATATATTGAGTTGCTGTCCACGTTAATGGTCATCATATATTTTTTCCTTTTAAACAAGTATTTTAAAATAGGAAAAAGGAGTTAAAATAGAGAAAATAAAACCCATCAGTTTTTAAAATGTGTAAACAAGAGCAAGGTACATCATATGGCTCAAAAATAAGGTACACATAGACTTATGACAGTTACTGTGGTAAGTAACACAGTAACCACTGTTTCAGAATAAGCAGAATAATTTGTAGAGCAGAGGCTTGGGAAACGAGTATGTCATTCCTGTGTGTGAGCAAGTGGTTCCATCACACAATGGTGGTGCTAGAACATGCTGTAAGAATGCACCATGCTCTCAAAGACACCCAGAATGTACCTGGGCAAGGCCCTGAGCAACCTAATGTAACAGTGTTGCCTCTGCTTTGAGTGGGGTGGGACTAGAGACCTCCAGAGGTCTCTAGACCTCCAATCTAAATTGTGCTTTGAGTCTACGTTAAAGAGCTAAACTCCTTGACTTGACTTGATAGAACTTGATATGACTTGTGGTCCTATCCTTGTAGTGTCCTCTGGGATTGCATAAAAAGGTCTAAGCTAGTACAGTATGGTGAAGAAACTTGGGAGAACCTTATCCGTAGGCTTCCTTTTGGATTGCTTCCTCCGGCTGGCTCAGACTTAGAGACCTCTTGCCACTGGGACAGTGCCAGCCCAGGAAGTGGAGGAGCCACCTGTGCTGTGGCATATTTGAGGAGGCATTTGGGATGTGGTGGGATGACGTCTGCCACTGAAGTAGCATATGTGCTCTGCGTGGTATGGCTTTTCGGGTAGATGGTACTGAATCTCACGTGCAGCAGACCTGTTCAGGCCAGCCAGAACCTGGCTCCTCCTGCCCCCAGGACTACCGTGCAGAACGGCCTGACTGAAACACAGCACTCATGGTGACTGAGATGTTGTCCCGTCCATGTGCTAGGACATCAGGGAAGCTGTTACCCAGCAGAAGCACTGGCTTGGCTCACGAGAGCTGCAATATGTCCTAGCTCAGTGTCTCCTGCATAAGCCATGCCGGAAAGCTGCTATTACACTGCCACTCATGCTGCAAATCAAATCTGATTTGCCCGAGAATTAATGTACAGAGACTGTATCTCCAGGTCACATAGGCTAAGTACACTGAGACGAGATCCCCATGAAGCCCAACATCTCAGGCTGTACTCCAGCCCTTCTCTCAAACATACTCAGTCTTTCTCCTTAGAAAGGCAAGTCAGGCTGTTTCACTTGGGTCCAACAGTGCAGAACCCAAATTCACAGCCCAAGACAGTTTGCATTTACTATTTCTTGTGGATCATGGTTGCAATCTCTCCTGTCCCTTCCTTACTGTCCTGTACCTCACAGTGATAAAAGTTTTCAGAGCTGCCATTGGCCATCAGGGTAATATGAGAAATGCAATACTTCCACAATTGTCTGCGTGTTTTGGGGAGAGGACTGATATGGCTGAGACGAGCATAACTCTATCATAGGGAGTTCAAGGAACAGATAAATGGATTTTGGAAGAGCTGAGAGTGCCTCAAAGGCAGATAGGACAGGGCCAGCCAGACTTGTCTGCCTTCATATACCCCAAGAGCTCGCAGTATCAACGTGAGTCGCAGGCGCTAGTCTGTGGTGTCAGAGGAGTAAAGATGTGCTGGAACTCTAGAGATACAAAATAGATGTGCCCAGGAGAAATCAACAAGAGCTTTAGCCTAAGTATGGGCAAAAATGTTACAAACCAATTTTGATTTGTGAGCAAAGTGATTTTATTTTAAATACTTCTTAAGTTATAAAAAGTCTTTTGGAGACTTAAATGCAACAGAGCTAATGTACTGTTGAACACTAGACTGATGTTTTTCATTGTTCATTCCCAGAGAAAGTATTTTATGTTAAACATTCTTTTGATTCCCCACACCCTCTCCAGTTTTGCATACCAGATCTTAAAAAAAAAAGAACAAACTCCAAAATGCAGCATTTTTGTGCCTAAGAGCTTCCATTTTTTTCTGGAGTCTCCTACCTTTGGTCCCACACTAGACAAATTCATTGTGCTTGCTGGACACACAGAATTGTGCTGTTGTTACAGGAGGAGGAATGGTTTGGGGAAAGCAGAGGAAGAAGGGTTGGAACTGGGTCCACCATAAGTCACTTAGTTTTTGTCAAAACTGACAAAAGCTACAAGATTTGGGAACATCTTCTAGAGGATGGATCTAGAGGATGTTTATGCTCTAGAGGATTATCCTCTGCTAGCTAGAGGCACTCAAAGGCTACAGCACTCAAAGTGCCTACTGGCTTCAGCTAGGCATCGAGCTGCTTATCTGAGGACATGTGAGTCTGTTTTCAATTCTTGTGCTGCAGTTTCTAGGAGAAAAAGTCAGTTACTGCATTTCAGCTCTTGGTACGAGCCCTGGGTTAAGAAATATCTTTATTCTTTTCCAGTCCAGCTGCCTGATGGATGGTCTTTAGTTGAAAACAAGGCAAGGTTTGCAGGAAGAGGTGATTTTGTTGTAGTAAAATTGACATAAACCAGGAAAATTAAATGTAAAATGTAATTGAAGCAACCAAGGAAACCTGCTGCTGCTCAAGTCCTCTGTACTGCCCCAACCCTATTTAATTATTTACCTTATATTAAAATAGAGAAATAGTAACTAGGCATGATTTACCTACCATTCAATTAAGGAACTAACCACCAGACAATGTAGCATTGTTGATAAGCAGGGTATTCCTGTCAAGAGAGTGATGAACTGTAGGCCTGGTCAGCTAACCGAGAAAACCACTTGGAACTGCCAAGATCAGAGGAGAAGTAGGTAAAACGTAATTCTGGCAGGGGGAGATCACTCATTGACCACCTGCCCAAATGATACCAGCTACTCAAAAGAGAACAATGAAAGAAGAAGACAAAGTCTGCGCAGTAATTTACATGGGAAGCAAAGAAATCTCAACCAATCATTAAAGAGAATAACAATGAATATGTATTAATTGTTTGAATACATAATAATCAATGTATAAAAGTGGAGATTTTTGAAACTAAGGTATGCTCCTGTTTTGGGACAAGTACCCCATTTCTGCGCATTAATGGAATAAATTTAGAAATACCTCTGCTCTGTGTGTTATCGGCTTGCACACTGGTTAAAGAACCCAGATTTGGGACAACAATTTCTTATATCAGAGCAACTGACGTTCCTGGAAAAACGGGCCAGTGTTTGGGCACTCAAGCTCTCTGTGAAGCCCAGAGCAGAAGCAGGCTGCTCCAGAGCCTTCTTCAGCAGTGGTTTACCAGTTTGGGATGGGCAAGATTATTGTGGCTTCGATCATGGAAGAGCCCAGACTCTTTGATCTTCCGGTTCTTTACCTGTTGATTTACAATCTGGCTTTACTGTGGAGCAAGCCAACTGGATCCCTGGATGAGAAACTCATGCTCGCTGTCAGGGGAGTGGGGGAAAAGGGAACCAGGCTGGGCTCCATCCTCAAGAGGTAGCATGGTTGTGACTGTCACTGTTGTGGCCCATGTTCACCCATAGGTCTCCCAAAATATTCCACAGTGCTTTCCACTCTTCCTTTTATGCTCTCTATGTTTCAATACCGCTCTACAAAAGTCTATGAAGAAAATATGACAACCCTCCCTCTGATTTTCTGCTTTGCAGGGGAGCAGTTCTGTCACTGTTTCTCATGTCGTCTTCTTCCAAGAAGCTTGCTGGAGCTGTGAAGAGAGCTGGGAGCCATCCGGCTGGTAATGGATCAGCATGGCAGCACAAGGTCACTTCCCTGGATATTGGCCAGGCTGCATGCATCTGAGGGCCATGTAAATATAAACAATAATAAAAAAACAACTTGGAAAGGTTAGTAACAAGACTGCAACTGTCCTTCTGGGGCAGCATGTCTTTTCATGACTGGTATGTGAAATCTGTGGGAGTCTTCCAATGAGCCTCTGGTGATACTTTGTAAATGTAGAGCCAAGATAGACTTAGAGAGGGTAGGGAAGAACCTCAGGCATGGGTCTTAAAAGTCATTGGTACTTTAGACTTGGGAGTCAAATGGCAGCCCTCTTCCTAGCCAGATATAAGGCTTTTGTCAAGGCTGGGATGATTTCCATGATCTGAACTTTTCAAACATCCATAAGGACATGCTCAGGTCTGGGAGGAGTGGTCATGTGTGTGTGGGCACTAATAGCATGAACAGGGAGGGCAGAGGGTAAGGAAACATGACTCAGCCTAGGGCAGATATGCTGTTGGAGGTGATGGTAACTGTCTGCAGGCAAGAGAAGGAGTCAGAAGGATGCACGTCCCCTGACTGAGCAGATATCCCCACACTGTCATCTCAGAGCTTTGCCTTCTCTGGTCAGAGGAGCAACAATTCTGGGCAAGGCTCATGTCGGGCACACTTCTCCTTTCAGAAGGAGCAACCAGGGAAGACTGGCTAGAGTTTCAGTTTAGCAACAAGATGCATCACATGCAGGGCCTTGGCTGATTTACTGGGTCACCATCAGGTGCTTCTCCAAAAGAAGCTGCACCTGACCCATTGTGGCTGTCTTTCTTTTGGGGCTACCCCACACATCTTCCTTTGATGACATTTTTGTTCTGTAGGGGACTGATAGCTGGCAGGGAGTCAGTGGTGGCCCGGCTCACTGATGGACCATCACAGATGATCAATTTGGGCTTGTTGCAGTCTGTAAGCATGGAAAAATTCACAGCAGACTCATTTTTTTTTCCTCCATGAACTGCAGGGTGGTGTTATCTTCAGCTGTCTGCAATGTGGCTGTTCTAGTCCTTCCCCTGAAGCTGGAGTCAGCATTGGAAATCCCATGATTATGATTGTCTTCTTTTTGCTCTTGGTGGCATAAAATGGGGTCTGTGGTCCAATAAATGTAGACTTAACAGGGAAAATACTCGCAAATCCAACATCACTCAGACAGTTTAAATCAAATCTCTGGTCCTCCCCCAAGACACCATTACATAACCATTATGTAAACTGTCTCAAAAAAATCTATGAAATGCCTCTTGTAAAAATACCCTGCCTCCATCATGGAGCTATTGTGAAAACACACAGAAGAAACCAAAAATACTGCCAAGGAGCTATCAAGAGGAAGCCGAAATCCCCACAAAGGAGCCATTGTAAATAGGACCATAAAAAATTGAGGGATCATTGTATGAATCCCTTCAAAAGGCCCCCATGAGAATGCTTCCAAAAATCACACAAAAGATTTTTAATACTGGATNTTTTTTTTTTATGGTCCTTTTAATGGGGTGTTTATGGCTATGCTTTGACATTACAGATCACTTCCAAAATGGCTTCTATGTGGTGTTATTTGGGGCAATTTTAGAGTCACCAAGATGTTCACAGTAAATACATATGGTTTGACTCTAGGGCAGCTTCACAACTGCCTTGACGATTTTCACAATTGTTTCATCAGTAACACCCTATGGGCATTTTCTAAATGTCCCTTCGATGGGATCACTGAGACATTTGATAAATTGTTTTGGCGGGGCCTTAGATCTATATATTTTCAAAACTGCCTTTGGCTGTGGTTTCTGGTGTGCTGAATCTGTAGTTCAGAATTTTTTTCCAGCTTTCAGAGGAGTCACAGAATGGTTCCTGGGCTGGCGCTTTGGATGATTTTTCAAATTCTTCTTGGTTCTGTCCCTTAGGTGAGGTCTTTGAGTCAATTTAAAATGACTTTTGGATATCAAGATTCCAGAGTTGGGGAGTGTCTTCAGGAATATTGTAAGAAATGTCTCACAAGTGTGATCTGAGAAGCGCTTTAAAAAGCATCCGATGATACCTTATGCTCATCTTCAAAATGGCGTTTGTCTCTGGGATGTGATTTAGGCGTTTGTTGGATGCGATCTGTCAGGTACTTTCAGAATGTTCCGTGAGCCCATGTGCAAATGAGTACAGCATCTTCTACAGACATTGATAAGGATGATACAGTGATAAGGATGTGATACAGTGATAACCATAAAGATGCACCGAGATGCGTTACTGTAGAAGTGTCCACACACCACGCGAGGGCAGAGTAGCTCCAAGTCTGCTCTAGCAGCTCTGTAAAGAAAGGATCTTCCCAGCATCAGTGTTGTAAGAACCATATAAACTCTGTGCGTGTGTGTGTGTGTGTGACAGTGGAAAGACTCCTGGTATTTCTTCTGAAGCATCCAAGCAGGAGCTAATGGTTCCTCTTAGCTTATTAGACATCCAGATGGATCAATATCTGAGTATTTTCACGTTGTGTCCAATACAGGGTTACTCAGCACTTCATCCAGTCTGGGTCTGAAATGTCAAAGGAAGTGTCATTGTTTTGACATCTGTACCTGGGAGCACGTATGGCACACAAGCTATACCATCCACACGGCGGGATGGCTGTGGAAGCATGTCCTTTCTGCTGTATGGCAGGGTGTGCTGTGAGAGTCCTGCATCCCTCACCTGTTCCCCAAGTTTGAATTCCCGGGCATCAGCACTAGAAAGTGGAGGAGTGGTGCTTGTGAGCACAGGTTCTGGAAACTGTTCCAGTGCCTGGGGCTTGAGGTGATGCTCTTGTCGCTCACTGAGGAGCCCACCTGCTGACTGTCATAGCATGCACTGGAGTTGCTGCCACTGGAACCAGCCTCTTTTCACCTTCTGCCACACGTTTAACCCATGTTCATGTTTCTTAACCCATTTTACCTGACTTTGGTCTCAATGGCCATGCAGTTGTACCTTAGGGGACATCTACTCACATCTGCATTACTGGTGGTTGCGCACTGAGGGGGCAGCATGCCCTTGATAGCTTGTGAGGAAGTGACAGTGGGACCCAACGTGTCTCTGCCTCTCTCTTGCCTTCATCTTTATAGAGTGGGTTTTCACCCAAATGAAGACGCTCAGTTTCACACATAACCTTCAGTCTTTACCTCTTCCCTGGAATACCATGATGCGCGTGTAATCTGTATTTTTTCCCTTGCATGTTCCTTGCTTGTGAGGAGGGCTGGAGTGCCAGACTCAGGTGTCCAAGTGATTCTGTGGGACAAGTAATGAAAAGAGGAGGACGACGGTGTACTTAAAAGGCTAAAGCAAGAGGACCAGAGTGGAGTTGGTGCACAGAACATCCCTAGCTTGCCCAGCACTCCTTGGAGGGGTCTGGTGCGTGCTGCCCAGGAGGTCTCTGTCCCCACATGGGAGGACACACAGAAAAGAATTAGATCCCCCAATTATGGGAAGATTTTTGCCCCCCTTGCCCTGCAACTGAGTTTTATTCTTCTGGTATTAGGGTCAGCCAGTATGATGAGGGCCCCAATGCAGTTGATGCAGAGATGTCATGATTTTGTGAGGCTTCAGACAGGGATTTCATAGGCCAGAAGATAAGGGGAAATAAGCATAAAGAGCCTCACCATGAGGTCTAACTGTCATTTAATTTTTGAGGAAAGTGCTGCGCAGGCCGGCTAGAGGAGGTGATGGATCTATTAGTAATGTATAAGGAGGAACTGTTTTGGGATGTGATGGTTGATGGCAGCTTTGGCTGCTGGAATCATGACTTGGTGGATTTAGGGAAAGTGAGGAAGGCAAGCAGCAGAGTAACAACTCTGACACCAGGAAATTGGACTTTGGCATATTCAGGGATTAGGTGAGCAATGGAGGCTGCCCTCAGAGGGCAAATCTGCCCAGGAAAGCTGCTAAACCTTCAAGGATGTCCTCCACAAACAGGAAAAAGGCCCAGCCTGATCTGCAGGAAGTCAAGCAAGCATGGCAAGATGCCAGCATGGATGAAGAGGGAACTCATGACTAAGCTCAAATAAAAAAAATTAAGTGCACAGAAAGCGAAAGCAGGGATGGGCTGCCCAGAAGGAACATAGAAACACTGCTTGAGTGTGCAGGGGTGGAGTTAGGAAGCGTTGGCTGAATGGGTTTTGTGTCTCCTATTGACAAAGGACATACAAAAGTCCCCAGGCTTCACTAGCATGGCCTCCCTGGTCTCCATGCCTGGTGGCAGAGTTTGGGACCAGAGAGAGGTGCATTAGAAGAAGATAAACTTATAGGTTATTTAAGGAACTGGACATACACAACCCTGTGAGACCAGACACAATGAACCTGAGAGCACTGAGGGAGCTGGCTGATGTCATTGCAATGCCATCATGCCATCATCTTTGACAACTCTTGGCAGCTGGGGAAGGATCTTGATGACTGCCATGAAAAAGGCAAGTATCACATGCATCTTCAAAAAGGTCAAGAAGGAGGATCCAGGAAATGACAGACTAAACAGCCTCACCTTGGTCCCTGGGAAAGTTTTGGAGCAGATCCTCCTGGAAACCATGTCCAAGGGTGTGAAGGCACACAAAGGACAAGAAGGTGACTGGGAACAGTCAGTGTGGCTGTACTAAATGTAAATCTTCCCAATTACCTTCCACAATTAGATGACTGGCTGTACTGTTTCCCCTGGCTTTTGCGAGGTTTCTGACACAGTTTCTCACACATAGTTGTAGCAATGCTGCTGCAATGAGGGTCAACCACATACTGGGCTCCATTAGTAAAAGTTCAGCTGGCATGTGAAGCGAAGTGTTTGCTCATCTCTACTTGGTACTTATCACGTCACACCTGAAGTATTGTGTCCACTTTGGGGTTCCCCAGCATAAGAAAGACATAGACATGTTGGAATGAGTCCGGATGAGGTGGTTGTGGGCTGAAGCACAGGACATGAGGAGAGGCTGATAGAGCTGGGTTTCAGCTTGGAGAAGAGAAGTGGAAGGAGAGATCTTGTTGTCTGCAACTACCTCATGTGTGGCCATGTCAGAGGTGCACACTGAAAAGGCAAGAGGTTGTGGACACAAATTTCATCAAGGGAAATTCTGCTGCAAAATTTTTCCCCATTTGAGTGGTGCAGCCCTGGGACAGGTACCTGGGAGCTGGTGGGATCTTCATCCTTGATGGGTTTCAGAACTTAACTGACAAGGTGCTGAGCAACGTGATCTTGCTTTGGGGTTAGTCCTGTTTTGTGTAGGGAGTTAGACTGGAGCCTTCCAGAGGGCTGGTTTGACTAAAATTATTTTAGGTTTCTTTCATCTCTCTGCACACAGGACTCTATTCTAGTTTTATCTAAACATCCTATTGAAGACCATAAAAGCTCCAACACTTATTTTTTATTTTTGCATGTTATATTATAGGGTTTTTTTTTTATATTTAAGTTTTCTCTTAGACACTCTCCAAGACCTTGTGGACAGGTTGGTTGCTGTTATAATCTATCTGAGATAGTATAAATTATTTCAAAATCATAAATTGACATTAAGAGATTTTCTGTTTGGTGGTGGTGTGTTTGCTAACATGTCTTCATAGTCTGCTTACAGGCTTTTTTGTGTAGGGATAGTGCTTCACAACGTTCATGTAGTTTACCAGAGCCAGGTGACGCTTCCTTTAGCTGTGTTTTGCAACTCAGAGTGCTTTACAATGTTGTTTCTAAACCATTCTATGTTTTGATGTTAGATAACAAGGCCCAGGACATATGGAGCTATGTCAGTTCACATTTTATTTGTTCATTAAGCAAAAGGCCCAGATGAAGGTGAAAGAAAACTGAAAAGGCAGATGTCTCCATGCCTGTACACTGGTGAAAAAGCCGGTGTTTCGAGAATCTTGCCTAGATATCTGCAAAATTTTTCTCTAAATTTTCTCTAAATTTTTCTCTGTTGATATTGCACTCTCTACACCTGTTTCCTCTAGACTAAAAAGGTAATACTCACCTATCTCTAGTATAGGTTTAAATATGACAGCCACAAGGCTTTTTCTTTTTACTGTAATAATGCAAGGGGGCTGTTGATGTACTTGGAGTGATGTGGTTGTTGGGGTGAGAAATGCATAGGAGGCCCTTTATGCAGGAAAGGTTGCTGCCATAATATGCTTTAAAGTTTTATGGAGCTATGTTTCTATATGCCATAATTTGTGTCCCTAAAGTTCTGGTAAAATAAGAGATCATGCTGAAGAGGAAAAATGAACTCACAAGAAAATGGAACTTCCCCAATATTCTGGACTGCCAGAAGTGTAATGGAATTTCTTTTCTTTTNTTTTTTTTTTTTTTTTAAAGTCCTCAAGGTCCGTGACATGTAAGTGTGCACCCAGAGGGCGCACAAAGCTTTGCCGAACAGGTTGAACGTGCCTGTCTTTAACGGCTGTCTTGCTCCTGGGGTTGTCCTGCAGGTCTGAACCTCTCCTGTCTCATGCAAGGTAGTGAGAAAAGCTGTAGAAGGCTCAGACTCCTTCCAGAAAGGTTATTGTCAGCTTGAAAGTTACCTGTGCTCATGCATCACTGTGGCCATAAACTTAAAAGTGATCCATAAAAGATGGCGGTGTAATCTGGGAAGGGTCATGCAATATGCTTTGCACTCATATCAACTGTGCTGGACACAAGAAGTATTTCTGCTGGTAGGATGGACAATCTGGGGCATAGGACTCGACTAGCAGTGGACCCATGGTGAATTTGAGGGTTTTCTGGTTGGGGAGAAGCAGAACCACGGTGAGAGGACAGAGAGTAATTGCACCAAGATTGCTGGGAAGAGTGTGTGCACCCAGCAGGAACTACCTTGGTGCCTTGAGTTAGCTGAGGTCCATTTTTTTTTTTCTTTCCCTTTCAAATCTGGAAACTGTCCAGCCCACACTGAAATGGCCCAGACTCACTAAGTCTGGCAAGATGAATCTCATCCGGCTCAGCAGCCATTATTTAACCTCTTCTTTCCCTGTTCCTGACTAAGCTATAACCTCTGGTAGGATCTAATTTTTTTTTTTTTCCCCTTTAAGAGATTTTCACTGGAGCAAAAACATCATGTGAAAAAGGGCATTTTCAGCTTGGAAGGATTTGTTTCTGGAAGGTGAATTGCATCTCACCCTATGGTATGCACATGGTGAGACAGCTGTAATTTCTGCCTTCCTTTTAAGCATGTGGGAGGCATTAAGAGGTGAGGGTTGGTTCCCTGGACACAGTGTTTGGAACACAGACCGTCAGTTTAGGATGAAGAACTTTATATGCTCATTTTTTTCCTCTTTTTCACTTTGTTGATACAATTAATTTCACTATAAACTCCCCAAGGCTTTGTTAACAGCAGTCACTAAGGACTGCTATGAAGAGGAAACTACTTTGAGGATGTGTCTTTACTTCTGATTGCAGCTGAGACAATGGCATACCAGATATTTCAGGCAGAGGAAGCTGCTGCGAAGTGTTGGCAAAAAGATGTCTGGTACTGGGAAATCTCAGAAGCCAACTGCAAGCGTTTGGGGGAGGTAAGTCAGAGGCTTTAGTTAAGTTAGAGATGGAAATACCTCCTGCCAGAGCTGCTGTGTAGAGGGAGGTAAGATTCTGTGAGTGACCTGGGGGCAGGATTTAGCATCTGTTACTTGTGATCTGGAACACAGACCTCACGAGGTCTGCTTCTCAAACACCTCTTCCTACAAGGTCCCTCTCCAGAATTCTGTGGTTTTGCTCTCTGCCCCCCTCTCCTGATACTGACTGTTAAAGATATCTGTAGGCTGTCTGTAGGTAGGGGAGATTAGGAGATACTGAACTGCCAACTGTCTGTGCAGTGCAACTTCTCTGATGTAAAATCTTTCTACTGTTTATTGCTTATGTGGGAGTACAAAGAAAGCAGTGATGCAGCATGTGCCGATGTCTGACCGTGGCTTCTCACCTTTGTGTTTCACTGTTCTTTAAGACTGGGGCTTCCAGATAAACCTAAGGGAGAAGGGGCTCTCCAAAATCCTAGCCTCAGTGCACTGGTTCAGCGGAGGTCTGGAGGACAGATGAGGGCTCCTGCTGTCCATTGTGTGATGGGAGTAAAAACCAACCAAAGGACCGTTTCTCCACTTCAGCCACAGGAACAGTCAGCACTGCAAGTGATGGGACCATCTCGGTCTCCGTTTGACGGGCATCTGCTCCCCTGGGAACCGCAGGTTCTCGTCACGTTGGCCGAGGTGCAGCCTCATCAGCATTTCCCCATCATTGCTTGTGCTCTGTGAAAGCATGCAGCGCCTCAGCCTGACTGTCCTTAGGCACAGATCTCCTCAGCCTGTTCCAGTAATGCTTCTGTCTCAGACAGGCTCTGGCAGGACAGACCTCACAGTCAGATGAAGACCCTTGTCCCCTGCAAGTCTCAGGGGCTCTGGGATGTTCCTTATTTACCAGCAGTTGTCTAAAGAGAGTATTGGACTCTTCAAAGCTTTGCTCACTTGACTTACATGTGGCAGCTTCACATATGCAGCACAGTTTTATTTCTGTTTTCTTATAATTTATTTTATTCTGCATGGGGTGATGAAGAGGTGTATGTAGCAGGAATTGGTTAACAGAAAGAAGATTGAGATGAAACAGGAAGAGAAGCAGTGGTGCAGGGAAGTGGAGATAGAGAGGTGGGGGTGGGTGAAAGATTTTAACAACCAGCCATTCACAGTAAGGCAGAGAAAGGCCAGCCAGGCCATGAAAACTGCACTGGAAACTGCTTTGCCTTGTTTTTTTCTTCCCTTTGCCCTTAATGTAACAGAACATGTGTGTGTCCAGGGTGAAATTCACTTCACTATGTTCCTCAGATGTCTTCAACATGGTGGCAAAAGGAAATGTTAAACTCTGACTGTGTAACTTTTCCAAACCTGAAGTTTAAAAAAGAAATATAGAGAGGAAGAATAAAGATGCAAATGTGAGAGTGGGAGAAGAAGGGAGGAAGGTGGGTTGGAGGAGGTGGAAGAGGAAAATAATCCAGTTATTTTAATTGATTAATTCAATTGGCAAAAAATGCAGGAGAAAAACAAAAAATTATAAGCACAAAAGGCTTTTTTCCTGAGGACTTGGAGCTAAAACAACTGCAGAATTTTTGGTGCAGTTGTTTTTCTGTTTGTTAACTGGATCTGTTATTGTGGGGCAGCAAAGCAAAGGAGATGAAGAGCCTGGCTATGAAGCACTGTGTAGGAGCAAGGACTCCTTTTGGGCACCCCTTTAACCTCAATGGCAAATTCGGACCCACCTTCACATTTGCTTTTTCCTTGAGGATTAGGGTCACTTTAGCTGTGCTGCTGAAGGCTGTAGTTTCCTTAACAGCATTGTCACCAAAACAACTCATCTAGCTTCATCCTCCTCTCTTCCCCTGGTTCAGGAAATCACCCATAATGAAACTAGCCATCTTTGTTGTTGTAGTTGTTATTCAGAATTAACACCAAACAATTCCTAGGTGGTGTGGGGCAGCTCTGGGTTTTATCCCTAGACTGGCAGCAATGCAGGATCAGTTCTTCCCACACACCATGGTGTAAACATGGATGTAGGATGATGTTTTTGAGACGATGGGCTAGTTTTTGCCTCTACTCACAAAGTTCCTGGCACTTTGCTCTATCCTACTTCTTGGCTGGGAAAGTTGTAGTAATAAGTTTTAAAAGGTACATTTGGTTATAGGCAAACAACAGCCTCCCCAATGTTTCTGGTCAAGCGTTATGTTAGGATAAGACCAACTGTGCATCTCCCCCTGCTTCCCTCCTGTCCCTCTGCAATGTGATGAGAAAACCTGGACATGCAGGCTGGGAGTGTGCTGTGGTGCATAAGGATGTCCCTGACCTGGACAATGGGAGAAAGAGGACCATGGGTTGTGTCCTACAGGCTAGAAGTTTTCTTTGTCTCTAAGTCTATCCCAGGCTGCTGGATAAGGAAGGGAGACAATACCTCAAAGAATCCAGTCTCTCCCCAAGCAAAGAAAATGCTGTCATCAGGAAGAGGGGAAAATGGGTGTTTAGTTTGTAGATGGCTTTGCTGTCAACTTGATTTATACTTCAGGAAAATCAGCTAATCGGTTTAAAGAAATAGATGTTGTAATGTTTATGTGTGATGCTGGCTGGTTGGCCAATCCTCTCTGGTTTTAGGTTGTCTTTGATAGTCATTACCTTCAAACAGAGTGCTTTATTCCTTGTGAAGAATGCGTCTCCCATGTTCCCCGGTGGGTCTTGCTTTTTATTTTATATTTTATTTTATTTCAGAACACTTTGAAAAGGAATAAATAAAAACCGGATTCTGATTGTCCTGATTGTCACAGTCCATTTGTGATGATAGTCATAAATGAATGAGCAGTTGCTTAATACTGTCGAAGGAAGTACTTTGGCAGCCTGGCATTTCTGCCCTTTTATTTTTGGGTGATGGAAACTTCAATAATTAATGAAAGAACATGTTTGATTTTTTATGGGAAAAAGATGTCCCATTACTCTCCATGTTTTGGACACCAATATGCCTGTTTAGAGCATGCCTTGTTTCCCTTCTTGGAGTTATGACATTATACAATATTAACAGTAGTTCAACATGGGTAACATTCACTGCATGGTATACATGAAGAGCACTGCTGCGTCCCAGCCTTTACCTAGCTATTGCCACACTGTGCAATCAATTATGAAGTTGCAAATCCAACGAAGATTATTTCATCATGTTGAGTAAGTATCTTAATTGCTTGCTCTTAAGTCCCAAAAGAGCCTGTAAGAAGACTTCTTGCCATAGACTTCATTCCTTGTAGTGTTCTCAAAGCAGAACTGGCACCTTTCAGCTGTTAACTGAAGCTTTACATGTCCCTCAGCTTGTCACATGCCCCTCCATAAACATCAGATCTGAATTTGGACACTGAATGCAAGAGTATCTATGGCTCTCTTGTGTCTCAAAGAAAAAGAAAAGGATGAGGGCTACGGGTAAAATGCTATCAGGTGAATCAGGTGAATCAGGTGAATCAGGACAGGATGCTGTAATTTAAGTTAAGCTGTTCTATTTTCTGTTTCTTACCCTCCACTTTTTTACTGTGAGGGTGGTTGAACAGATTGTTCAAAGGGGTTGTTGTCCATGGAGATATGCAAAATCTGACTGGACGCAGTGCTGGGCAACTTGCTGTGGATGACCCTGATTGAGTAGGCAGGTTGGACTAGGTGATCTTGAGGAGTCCCTTCTGACTTCAGTGATTCTGATTCTGTGATTTTGTGGTTATTCTTGATGTAGATTTGGAATAGTGTGTAGTTATTCTTAAGAATAAGTGATAAGAATGATAGAAATACTTTATCTTTAAAAGTAGACTATGCCTGATAGGTTCTTACCCACCACTAGAACAATTAATATAAAAAAAGTACGATATTTAATTAGTGTCATTATTAAAATTTAGGAGAAAACAAATGAGCAGGCAGAAGAAGCTTATCTGGAGCATAAAGAAAGAGAGAAGACAATGTTCCCCTAGCTTGCAGTTCAGCACAGCATATAGTTTTGGCTCTTGATGGGCCAGTCAAGAGATTGGTGCTTTGCTCTTCCCCTCAGGCTGTTCAAGGAAGCACTGGAACTGCTGTTCATCACTTCTGGAGGGAATGACACATCAGCTGCTGCTTCCGAGCAATACTTGCCACAGGTACCTAATGCTACGCACTCCCTGTGTTCTTGTTGTGCCTGAGAACCAGATGAAGGCTGAGAGGTGGGAACTCTCAGAGAAGTACTTACTCCTAACTTCCATCAAGTGACCAGCATTTCAAGAACATTTCAAGAGCTCTGTGACTTTAGCATGGGGAAGCTGGCTAGCCCATGTGCAGGGACACACTACTTGCTCTGTGTCCCAAGTGTGCATGCAGCAGGAGCTGCATCCACCTGCAGCCAGTATTTAAAGGGCAAACCTCCCTAGCTGGAGTAGTTCTGATATTAGGGTGCTGTCTGCATTCTTACATACACACCTACTGTCTTGAGTGGGAAAGACAAACGAACTCCAATCCCAAGTGGGGACTGCTGCTTGGTTCCTTGTGTAGCTGCAGAATGGGCATATCAGGGGAAGAAAGGAGGTAGTTGCAGCAATCCCCAACTCCCTCCATCATTCACTCCACATTGAGACCTTACTAGCAGTCATACAAATCCTAGAGGTTTGTTTCCAGTCATAAGTAAGTACCAAAGTGCTTCAGAAAACATGTCTTTCTGCATCTTTAAGCACCTATGCATTGTTAATAGTGACCATTACTTAGAGACCCTCTGCCCTGGCCAAGCCTTAGTTCTTTAAACCCTGTGGGTCTTGGGGGAGGTGCCACAGAAGAGGTCGATGTGTTTAACTCAGTTTATGATTGGCCAGTATTTGAGTGTGATTCTTCTTCCTCACTAATTGCAAGGAAGTTACTCCAGTTTTGAGGCATTCAGGAAGCTGGAGCTTTTTTCTTTTTCCAGTTTGGCTTTTGACATTGGGAACTTAGCCTTTTCTGTGATTTTTTCCAAGGGTCAACTTGACAGTTTCTTGTACAATGACATCCTAGATACATCTGAAGAGAAGACAATGAGCAAGGATCTCGAGTTTACTAGTGTACCTTGAAGTACAACTGGAGAGACACTGCACATACTTCATTTTCATCCAAGGCTTAAGAAATCTAGCAGAATACTTCCCACAATACTTCTGCTTCCTAGCATACTTCCCAGCATAGCAGTGGGAGAATGTACTGGCATTCCCTGAGGAACCAGAACAAACTGTTAACTCCTCAGTCCCTTGCAAACCTGCCTGCTCTGCACCACGTTGCTGCCTATCACCTTTGAAAGTGGTGCCTCTCACTCCTCTGGGTATGGGAAGTGTACAGCTGAAAGCAAGGTAGATTTCAGACAAATTTGTGGCTTTGACTGCATTCCTAGGAACACCCAATTACCAGACTCACGCCTAAAGGCGCTAAGTGCTCTGCTGCATGAAAGCAGTGTGGCCTTTACACAGCAGAGAAGGAGTGAAGCGTGCTGTGCCATTTCCTTGGCAACACAGGATGCCACGAGGCAGTTGCTCCGTACTCTGCCCTGGCTCCCTGCTCCGTTTAGGGTCAAACCCAGTGTCCCTTGTAGTTAAAAGTCCTCCGTGAGCTTATTCATCAGATCTCACCTTTTTCTGTGCCAGTCTGACCATTTTTGACTGCTCTATCCTGAAACTCTGAAACAGACCATAGAATGCAGCAGATACAAAGGAAACTACACCATTGCTGGTGGACATCGAAGATCACAAGGTCTTTCACTTTGAGAACAAAAGCCAACACATTTGGTCCCCCTGATGGTCTGGCTTCGGACTGTCTGTTCCTACACCAGCCAACATCCTCTTCCTGGGGTCTGTGATGGAAGGAAGAGGTATGTGGGGATGCAGAGCTGGGACTGCAGTGTCCATATGGAGAAATGTTGGGTCTGGATGGCAAGGGGAAGATACCAACAGGAATTACAGTTAACCAAATATTTACAGACAAAAAGTTTAGATGAAATGCCTTGGTTTTGCTTCCAGGAGCTCAAAACAGCAAATCTTGTGGGAATGAGATAGCCTGGAAGTTCCCAATCAGGTCTTGAACTATAATGGTTCTTGAAGCATGTTTGGAAAAGATTGTCTGAAAATATGAATATGGTTTTGTGTCACTGGAGAGCAGGGAAAAAGCATTAACCCTTTGGTAGCTCACAGTATAACCTGAAACTGCTGAGGTCAGCTGTCAGACTTGACATGTGGTCTATCTCAGTCACAAAGATGGGCTTGCATTCTCCAAAATGCCTCTGTTTTTCTCTGGCCTCCAAGGAGGCTAGTACCAGATATTGCAATCTCATGCAGAGCTTGCTTCTCATCATTTGCATTCCCGTGGCTGCGGCAGTGCTGCCATCCCAAGAGTTCCAAATCATGGCCCAGACTTCCAGAAATCACAACATTGGTGGAAAAAACAATGAGATTGAAAAAATAATACCGTAGGGTGCTTGCTTCATTGACTTTGTTTCAGAGGAGTTGCACATCTACAGCCGTGAGGGCTGGACAAGTGAAAAATTGACATCTGAGAGTGCCTACAAACTGCCTCTGCATTGTCCTGTTAGACAATGCTTCCGGGTCCCTCAGGGCCAAAATCCTCCCTGAAACATGCTGTCTCTGCCCTTCAGGGTGTCCTGACAGTGCCTTGCTGACGTGCAGGGGAAACCTCAAAGGTGCCCAACCCTGACAATGGCTTCCAGAGCAGCTCCGCATGTCATCCAGCTACCCAGAGGGCCTCTGCCTGGAATACGCCACATCAGCCGAAATGTAACCCACAAGGCAATGTGGCCTTGTTTTCCTCCCTTTCAATGTGTCCCACCACCTCTGTGCTCTCTTGCTCACTCAGGCTGATGTGGGCAGCGCCTGCAAAGTGTGCCACCATGAGCTTCTGGAAAACTCTGGTGTGTCAGAGGGGGCCCAGGACCACCAGCTGAGTGGGGGTGGATTGCCAACCCAGTCCATCACACGTGTGCTGCAGGCTGACTGCATTGGGACTCACAGACCAGCTCCAGACAGTCCAAACACGAGGTGAAACTCACTGCCTCTGTCTGAGGCTGTTTGACAGCCAGACAGACCTCTTCCAACCAGGAGCAATCTTGCTATGGGGAAGGGGGCCAGACGTCAAGTTCTCTTTCACTTTCTTAGTTGCATACATCCCCTTCCAAAGGCTGGAATCCAGGAGAGCCTTGTCTCCAATCAAAAGAGCTCATGATACCTCAGGGACCTCTGGTTGCTGTTGGGAGGCCCACACTAACATTTGGTGGCCTTGAAGAGCATCATCTGAAAGGCGGGTATGCAGGCAGTGTGATATCTCACTGCCAAAGCTTAGTCCGGAAGGCAGAAGAGCAGCCTGATGAGTTCTTGCTGGTGGAGGATGGGGAGCAAGAACTTCCCTCTGTTCTGGGCTTGCTGAAGTCATTTCACACCTCTGTTGGTTGCCCAACAGGGGTTTACATAGTGCAAGCTGACTACCAACTGCCCATGGGGCAGGGAAATCCAGGCTGGTTGTGTTGCCTGTGGAGCAGCAGGGTTACTCTCAGTTACCTAATGACTGGCAGAGAGCTGAGCTGCTTGAAGGTGCTCAGCCTGGCACCAGTAAGGGCCAAACCAGCTGCTAAGAAGGGAGATGGAGTGGTGTAGGATTGCTTTTACTTTTGTTTTTAATAATTATTGAATACAGTGTTCGGTAGGATGGAAAGCCATGTGTACACCCTTAGAGATGTGATGAAAGGCACTTTAATGAGCATTTGCCAGAGTTCATACTCGGGATTTATGGCCTGCAATAGCAGAGAGGAGGATGCTGGTTTTTGTTTCCTGCCCCTCTGGAGATCCATAAGCTTTCACTGTTTCTCAGGCACCTCTGTGGGCCAGGACAGAAGATGCTCTGTGTTTATGCTCTCTCCTCTTACTAATCTTGCCAGAGCCACAGTTCAGAGAGGGCTTCAGGGTGTATTTGCTCTAAATGGGCTCTGAGGGGCTCCATGTGGCCCTGGGGAAGCAGTGGCAACAGGTCTCATCCCTGCTCCATGACAAGCTTATACTCAGTGGAGCAAGGAGACTGGTCTGTGCAGAAGTACCATGAGGAAGGGCTCTGAGCCTGATGAGAGCTGGCTCTGCGGGCTAGAAGAGGGGGTGCTGGCTGGTGCATTGCGCAGGACCTGTACACAGTAGTTTTGTTCTCTTTGGGGTGGGCAGTTCCTGGGTTGCCATGAGGTGGGCACTGGCTTTGAGGGGCAACTGTTTCACCAGAGCTTCCCTGGAGGCAGCCTATGGACCCTTGATGGGAAAAGGTTCCACACTGAACAGCAATGAAGTGCTTCTGTGCTTTGCAGTGTGTCTGCTCTCTGGGCTTAAAGCCCTGTGGGGTGGCCTGGTCCTGTCCCAGTCCCTTCCTTCCCCAGAGGTGCCCTGCAGTCTTCCTTGGCATAGTCAATGTCCCCTTCACAGGGGACACACTCCAGCCATGTGCCTGAAGACACAAGTGAGGTAGAAGACAGAGTGAAGCAGGGTTTATGGATGAGCAGGGGCTAATGGTCAGGGTGTACATGAGCAGCATCTACTGTGGATGCCCCGAGGGATGGAGCAAAGTGCTGCAGGGCTCAGCTGGACTGCGCTGTGCTGTGCTCTAGCACAGACAGGACCAGCAGGGCTGCTGGCCATTGCTTCATCTGTGAGAGAGGGGGTGGGCAGTCCCACATTGACTACTAGGGGCCCACATACTCCAGAGGGCTTTTACTGCAGTGAAGTTTTCCACAGCTTCCTGGGGAAACGTTATTGCTCTTGGGAAGGACAGTGTCTGTGTGTGCATCATCCTGTCATTATCTCTTCCGGGGTTGGGCACTCTCAGACTCTCTTCCTCCTCTTCAGCCAGCTCCAGATGCGATGAGCATGAGCCCCGGAAAGCTGGCTGTGCCAGACTCCTACCAGTCTTGATTTCAGACTCACCCGTTCCTCTGTGTTCAGTACCATGAAGGATGCCTGTAATGCTGTTTGCTAGTTGGTCTACCCTGTGGTGGTCACCACCTGAGACACCTATGACAACATAGCAGCGGGATGTGCCCAGCTAAGGTGAGACTGTATAAGGGAAGGGCAGATTGGATGAGGGCTGTAATTCATGTAATCCCAAGAGGAAGATGTTGGCTCTACATCGCAGTCTCTCCAGCCATGGCAGCCTGTCCGTGCACACTGGCATGTGCATAGGAAGTGTGCATAACATCCATACATTTTGGGAACCCCATCTACCATCTGGGACAACTGGGGACTCAATTTCTGCTACACTGACCGTGCAGCATCCTGCTTTTGTTGTCCCAAGTGCTGCTTAGCTCCTGCTGCCTGTTGTGTGACTGTTCCCTGATGGCCCAGTGCCCGTGGAGAGCTCACGCACTCCATCCATTGGGGACAGCTGTTTGTCAGGTGTTTTCGGTACCTTAATGCCTGCTAATGTGGCATGAATACTCCTGGCAGCAGTGCACTGCAGGGGATTTCAGGCAAGAGAGTCGTCGTGGTTTGGGCCGGACTGGCCACTGCGGTTAGTCTGTGAGTTGTAATGGTGCTTATTGTGTCAATGTCAGTGGGTTTTTTTTGGGGGTATCTTATAATTAGGGATTTCCTTAGGAGTTAGGATATGTGCTGGGGAATTTGGATTTATGCTGGGGTTGTATAATCCCATTTCTGAAGGAGCATTTTATTTCTGTAAATGGAACTAGCTATGAGTCTTTCCCAGTCACGTGCACATGGGCAGCCCTAAGGAAATGGAAGAAAGTGGCTCAGTGTTTTTAATGAGCTAAGCATGAGAACTGATTTTGAGCATCTGTAGGATATCAGAAGTCTAGAACAGGATTCAAGTATTACAATAGGGCTTATTTTTTGTAGTTCCTACCCAGACTGCATAGCAGAGCTTTAGATTTGTCACTAAATTTGGGGTATCCATCCTCTTCTCTAATCTTTGGATCTCATTCCTCTGATTTCCTGATGATATCTCAAGTTTTTCTTGAGATAAGACTACAGGGCTTATGTGAAGAGAAGGGAAGCAGACCTGAGCTCTGGCTGCGAGTCTGTCTTTGCATGGGAGACCCAGTTATATGATGTCTCTAAACTTTTATGCAGCAGACTCTGTCCTGCTTATGAACCCAGACATTAGATGCAGCTGAGCGGAAGATCAGAGGTGCAGCCAGGTGGGTCTGGTCCATGGTGTCTGGAGAGGGACACCGGTGATGTAATTCTGCTACATAAAAGCAGGTAGTTTGGCTCTTCCCTCTGAAGAAGAGGGCGGGGAGGATGGTGCCAGCTCTTGTGGACACAATGCAATTTCCCAGTCCCCACTCAGCCAATACAGACAGCATCCAAGCAGCAGCAGCCTGCTTTGGCTGAGAGAGGCAGCCAGCCAGCGAGCCACTGAATGAACCAACAAGGTGCTTTTCACATGCAAGAGGACAGATGCCAGCCACTGGTCAGCAACGGGGCTCATTTATTATCTCACAAGAATGAACAACTTATACAGCTGCGGTAATGTCAGCAGAACCAAAGCTTTGCCCAGGGCCCGCGGGCTCCCTGCTGCGTTGGGTGGCAGTGGGAGGGTTTGTGATGGAGAGGATGGATTTGGGAGATCCCTGAGCTGCAGGGAGTGAATCTGAGACTGTTCCCAGTGGCTTGTGTCTTCCTGATGCCATCATCCCACAAGGCTGATTTCTGTTCCCTCCTTCTACATGAGCTGCCCTTAAAATGGGGGAGGGCAAGTGCAGCCCCCAAAATGGCTATTCTGCATGGAGGACATGTACCCAAGAACCCAGCCTCTTCCAGGAGTGAGGTTTAGGGGCAGTGAGGGAGCCAGACCCCATTTCCAGTGTGCCTGACCAGGAGCCAGGTGGGTACAGGCAGGAGTGCCCTGGGTGTGCTGCAGTGTGTGAAGGTGGGAAGAATAATGAAGGTGAAGTGAGCCTGGTGTTCCCTTGGGCACCCTGGCCAGGCACTGCTGAGTGACCCCAGGCAAAGCACGTACATTTATCCAGGGAGGTGTTTGGATTTGGCTGCCTTAGGGTTCAGAGAGCCCTTGTTAGACACGGTGGGCCAGATTGAAAGTGGGGCTGAGCATCCCCAGGTCCTGGTATCATCTGAAAGTGGGGGTCCTGCCCAACCCATGAGGCTCCCAGTGGATGTAGTGAAGCCTCCCAAAATGGAGGTAGTCCAAACCTCAGGTGCACACACGGATACACTGCTTTTAACCCACTTCCTCTGCTTTTCCAGTCGATGTTGTGGGGCAGACACAAGCCCATACCAGGGGTCTGCGGGACCTCCAGAGGACCCTGGAGGACAAGGCCTGAGGTCCCTATGGGTGGCCACATCATTGCAGTTGGCCATTTCCATGTGTTTCTGCCACAGAACAATGGCTTTTGCTTGCTAAGATGTCTCTGCCTCGAGAAGACATGCTTGGCTTTGCTGGAGGCTCCTCTTGGCTTGCGATGCTGTAGGATGATGAGGAGGAGGGTCTCCCTGACCCATCTCCTGAGCTGGTGGGGCTCTCTCCCAGGAAGTCCCTAGCAAGGGAAACACTTGCACAGGGGGTTTATCTCCTCCCATGGCCAGCCCTGAATATCTGGAGCTCAGTCAGAGCCCTTCCAGGCAAGTGGCAGCTGGCAGAGTGGTGCCGGTTGCCCAGGCAGATATGATGGGGGGTGTGGGTAGATGGGTTGTACTGGTGCTTTACATGGAGCAGCCTGCTGTCACCTTGCTGGCCACCCGGCGCTGGGGCTGGCCCTCAGTGTGTGGTGTGGGGCTGTTCTGCACGGCTACTCAGAGAAGATTTATAAGTGAGACGTGTAGGGCGGTGTGGGTGGGGAGGGAAAGAAGGCTATCCGGAGGCTGCTGCCGGCCGGATCTCGACTCTCTGAAGCGATCAGCACGTCACTGTCATTGAGGCAGGGACAATGCTCAGAGAAGCCCCTCTCCTTCCCCCTGGTGCCCACCCTTTGCTGGCAGGGAACAAGCGTCATGGAGGGGAAGCTGTAGCTGTCGAGGATGGGGTGCACTCCCAGGGAATCAGGTGCCTCAAATATGTGGTCAATGTCAGAGAAGCTCACCAGAGCCTGGGTGGAGTCATAGGAGCTTTTCTCCATGTCATCGACCCCGCAGGACTGGGGGTATCTCCCCTTGTCCTGGCCCTTCTGCCTCAGCAGGCGGAGGTCATCTCTGAAGTGGCGGTTGAAGAGCAGGTACAGCAAGGGGTTCAGGCAAGCGGGCAGTGGCAGGACCACAAGGAGGACAGATTTGATGACTTCTGGGGTGATGAGGAAGAGGTTGAGTGTGGAGGAGAAGGTGAGGAAGGCCACTGGGCAGTAGAGGAGGCAGTTGGTGAAGATCAGCCAGGCCACATGCTTGACCATGGCACAGTCCCAGACAGCGCTGAACTCCCCTTTCAGCAGGTTGCAGTAGAGTCGGATGTAGGTGCCTGTGATAGTCAGGAAGCAGAGCATGTTTGTCATCACCAAGGCCACAGTGAAGCCCAGGGTGGTGGGTTTCCCATCCGGGATGGGATATGGGAGGCAGAGAGGGGATGCTCCATATTCCCCGATGGAGAAGAGAGGCAGAACGGCAGCCACAGAGGACAGCAACAGGCAGGAAAAGGCAGCAGCCTTGACCTTGCCTAAGGAGGGTGACTTTCCATAGCCCCGCACACAGGAGACTGAAATGCTGCACTGCACTGCAGCCAACGTCAGCAGAAAGATGGCAGCCTCGGAGGCAAACACCGACAGAAACCCCGTCACCCTGCAGCCTGCGCCGGTCTCCCACCTGGCACCGTATTTGGCAAACTGGCCGTAGGTCAGGGCGTCGACGAGAGCCAGCATACTGCAGTAAATGCCGGTCAGCATGTTGGCTCCAGCTATGGAGCCAATGATGAACTTAAGTGGCGAGAGGTAGCTGGGAGACGCAAAGACAGCCAGAATGACCAGTCCATTGCAGAGCACTGAGACAAGAACGATGACCCAGACTCCCAGACGGATGATCCAGCTCTCAAACAAGTGATCGCAAGGCTTGAAGGGACCTGGAAGAAAACAAACCCCAAAGTTAAATTCAGAATATACTGCTCTGCTCTAGTGGTGCTGCTCAGAGCAGCGGCTAGGTCCAAGCCCTCTCCTGGCCCCACCAGCCCCTTGCCTACTGAATGCTGAGGGCTGGAGAGGAGCATACAACATTGTCTGCCCTCTTCTGCAGCAGAGTGGCAGCAGTGCCGCCTCTTGACTCTGTCCCAGCTCCCCCCTGTGCTCCTGTCCTTGCACTGGGGTGCCTTTGGCATGCTGATCAGGTCCTTCTCTTACATTTTGTCCAGGGCAGAAACAAGGAGCAGGGAGAGGTCATAAGTGAAATGTGAGAAATGGCAAACTTATCAGAGCTCCTAAAATGTAAAAAAGTTGGGGCCTGGCGAAGCCTTTTTGCTCTCATGTCCCACACCTGCCCTATGCTGAATCCTGTTCAATGGGGTAGAGTCTGAGCTCCAAGTGGGCCTTTGTCCAAAGGAAGTCATGACCATAGTGCCCTACATTTCTGTTGGACTCCAGATCCACTAACACTTCTGGTGTCAGCCTGGCATTTGGGCCCCTCTGCCATCAGCTGCTCTTTCTCATTGTACCCCCTGGGATCTTGGAGTCAAGGGTGTGGAGACATGCGAGAGACGGCAGGATGCTGCATCCAGCTCTGACAATTGCCAACCTCTGCCCTTATACTCAAGACCTTGGCTAAGTGGTGTCTTATTGTTTCTGCACGTATGACCTCTCCATGGAGGGGATGGCCAAGATGAGATGAAGTGTTAAAGCAGGAGGGAGAAACAGCAGGCGGAGAGAAATCAAGGGAGGGAGCTGGGGTGGTGTCCTGGTTTGAGTGACATGGGACTAATTTGTCTTCTAATGGTTGGAAAACTGCATTTTTAGAAGACTCTAGTGTCTGAATTTATGA
>RSEF01000026.1:506617-584313 GCA_003993805.1 Himantopus leucocephalus | reverse complement strand
AAATCTGTTTATATTTCAACCCCCAGGTTTCCTTGTTTTTCCCCGATTCCTCTTCCTGGGTGGGGAGGGGTGATAGAATGATTGTCTAAACGACAATAAATTGTAATGGGTTTCTCAAACCATAACAGGTGGAAAGGAAGGGACAGAGGGGCCTGGGCAAGGAGAACATGGAGAAATGTCAGGAGAAAGAATGGTGGAGGATGGACATGGGGAGAAGGGGGAGTGCGTAAGGGAAGACCATGGTGGGATAAAAAGGGGGCTGGTGTGGATGCCATTTGCCAAAGGAAAAAGAAGAGAGAGGGGAGAGTTTGCACAATGAGAGAGAGTTGCCTCTGGGAGGGATTCAGAAGTTGCAGTGAGGGGCTCAGGGTGGGGGCTCAGCAAAGCCATAAACAGGATGGGCCAAGTTTTAGGAGGCAGAGAGCAAAAGAAATTAGAGGAAACTGAGAAATCTTGTTCAGCTCAAAGCGGGTGGAGGTCTTAGGCTGGCTGTCCTCAGAGAGCCAGCACCTCCCTACCCAGGCAGCAGGGCATGCCCTCTGCTAAAATCTTGTTCCTTCTTGTCTCTTTTGCAGCTAACTCAGTGGGATGAGTGGCAAAAACCCCATCTCTGCCGGGTCCTACAGCTGCCTGGATGGAGCCAGGCCTCTCCAGCCTCCAGCTGTTCTTGTGTAGGACACCACTGAGCTGTGAACGGGGACAAAATCAGAAGGCAGCTTCCTTGTCTCCCAGCCAGCCTGCGCCTGCTGGCATCTCCCTTCACTCCCTTCCTCAGGAAACAGAGAAAAGTACCCCTGCGGTTTGCAGTGCTGCAAGTATGGTTAGGAGATCAAGGACAAGGTATTGTCATGCGATATTCTGGGCTGGCTAGGACAAAGCAAAGTCTAGGTCTTGCAAGGGAACAGGAACTTCTTGAGAGCCAAAGTCTGACTGTGGGCAGGTTGGGGGATGGAGGAGCTGGTGATACCTGGGATTCCTGGTCAGGGATACCATGACCTTGTCTTCTCCTCACAGGAGGCCAGCTACCTCCGAGAGGGAGAAGGAAGCTCTTCACTTGTCCCCAGAATGGCTGGAGCCCAACCATTCAGGCTTCTGATCTGCACTTCTGTGAGACATTGCAGGAAGGGTTGTGGGATCCTGGGGATTTAGAGAAGCTCAAAGGATCCTGGCTGTATTAAAAGCAGAGGTTTCCCTGTCTGCTCACCGGGGCTTGGTGTGCACTGAATAGTGGGGTGCAGCTTTGATTCCTCGAGGTCCAGCTGGAGGTCATCTGCATCTAGGTCATCTGAGGAGAAAAAAACAGAGAAATGGTGCTCAAAGAAGAACGAGCAGGGCCATCAGTGCTAGCTGGGCCAGAAGCTTTTCCCACTGCCTGTCATCACCACAGACCTTCCCAGCCAGTTCCCAGCCCACAAGTTCAAAGTAGCTGCTGGTGTCCAGTTTGTCCCCTGCAGTCACTGCTGTAGAGGGAGAAGGTCTAGTAAATGGTGGTGGATTGCAATGTGACCAACCCCTCTGTTTTTAGGTTACTCCCAACATTTGAATTGTAAGAGCCCCAGATCCCAGAGTTGTGTGACTGCAGATGCCTCCTCCCAGCATGCTTTATTAAAAATAAAGAAATATTCTAGCCTATGTGGTTACAGAAAACAAAGCCTTCAAATGCATCTTCCAAATGGAAGCTTTCTGGGCAGACCTTGTCCAATGTTAGTTCATCAACAAGGACTTTGGAGCTTTATTCAAAGAGAGCCATTAGCCTCCACTTGCAGCACAAATTCTTCCTCAGCAACAACCACCACCGAGCAGCTCAGAAGCAACAAGACAAGAGAACCCGACATTTATTGCTTTATTTTATGTCCTATGATTTCTTGGGACTGTGATGCCTTGTTTTTACCCTTGTTTTTACTGGAGGTTCCCAGTCCTGGATTTGCTTAAAGGCAGACTGATTGCCCATGCCTGCAGACTTTAGATCTGTGGGGTTTATGCAACCAGACTGCACTGCCCTCAGAGCTCAGCCTGCTGGGCCAGCATCTCCATCACGCTGGCAGCTGCACCCTGAGCCAGGCTTGGGCTCTCTGGGCATCAGGCAGAGACTCCCTTGCTGAAGGAGAAGCTGCTGGAAGAGAAAGGGGCCGAGATCTCAGCTGTGTTTTTGATGGCCTGTAGGTGTAGGTCCTCAGCAAGGAGAATGGCATTCTCTTAATCTAATCCAAGACACGATTTTCTGTTTTGTTCCTTGTTCCTCTTCTCAAACTAACACTAATTCACAGTGCTGGGACACAGTGAGGACAGCTGCTGTCCTGCTGCACCATCCCCACCCATGGCACCAGCACGACCTTCTGCCCCCAGTGGAGATCTCTGGAGGGCTTTCTGTGGGCAGGAGGAAGGGGAAAGGATGCGTTTTCTGCTTGCCACAGCCCGATACCCAGGGAGCTGGATCTGTGGCTGTGGGTTGAACTCTCCCTTGGATGGTATGGATGGATGCTGGTGCCCAGGTGTGTACCTGGCAGCTCAGGCACTGGCCAGGAAGGTGAGTTTCCACAGTGCTGAAGATATGGCTAACTTAAGTGGGATTTATTTGCCTAATCTGTTTAGAAATGGTGCCTCTCAAGAGGTCTGTTCCCTGCCTGTGTTTGAAAATATGACTGGGATTATTTGATTAAAGAATGGTGACAAATAACGCGCTATCTTTAGTGCCTCCTGACAAGCGTTGTGGCTTTCTCGGCTTCAGTGAGCTTTGGAAAAAAAAAAATGCCATTTTTTAAATCTGTCTGTATAAGAGTTGAAATATTAGTGCTGCTTTGGAGTCTGGCAAGAAAACACTCACAGTGGGATGGAAAAATTTTTCCTCCTTGTATTTTATAGTCTTACAAATCTCCAGTGTCTTTTCCATCCCCAGTGCAGAGGCTGTGATGTGCAGTCACGATACTCAAATCAATGCAGAGACTTGCACTTTCTCTCCCCCTCTGCCATGGTAGTGTTAAAGTGTGAACTGCCCCCATCCCTTTTCTCTTCACAGGGCCAGAATGCACAAAGGCTGTTTTTAAGCATAGGTTAAACATTTGCATGAAGTGAAGGAGCGATCTTTCGTTTTGCCTGGACCACTGAGCTAGCTGTGAATTGCAAAGCAATCCTTGGCCAGCACAGTGGGATTCAAAGCAGAAAATGTACCTCTCTCTGCTGGAAATCAGTGCTTCTCCCAGCCTGGGAACTGTAGAGAAAAGAAAATGGCTGTTGTGTTCTAGCAAGGCAGACTGCGTTGTTTTTGAAGTAGCCCTTATTTATGTAAATTTTGCTGAGGCACTTCCACTTTCTGAAGCCTTATGGAAAAAACTCACTTTGCTAGTAGTGCCCTTTCCATGGAAAATGGTTCCCAGCTGGCTGTACCAACACCGAAGTGGGAGGAAAAGGAGGAGGATTGCTGGAGAAGGGGTAAAACAAAAAACACTGGGCTGGATGCTTCTTCCCCTTTTTTATTGTCTGCCTTCACCAGGGCAGTCCCCACATGGGGTTTGTAGATAATTGCTCGCTCTTCTCAGAGTTAGGGCATGGGTGGCTGCAAGGGGCCTGCGCAGGTGCTTTTTGGGGGACTTGAGTAGGCTTCTTGAATGACAGAAGTAGGAAAAGTGTCACTCTAAGGACCCTCCAGGGTTTGCTGGGTGGTTGCAAAAGTTAATTAGTCAGCTTTACAAGCTAATGGAGGTACTGGACTGGGTAAAGCAGTGTCCTATTGTCAAGGATAACTATACAAGTGTGTTGTCTTCTCACTTTCTATAGCTTTGTTTCATTATTGCAAACATACGCTCGTAAGTAAATATATCCCTTTCTATCCTCAAACCAATGGTCCCCAAGGGCGGGGCTGGGACTGTGTGGGACTGTGATGGAAATGCCCTGTGGCAATGGTGGTACTTGTGCTTTGCCTCTCCTCCCTCTGCAGCCAGTTTTGGGAGGGTGGCAGGAGTGAGCTGTCGGGGGATGGGGGGGGGTGTGTGTGTGTGCTGGATGGATGTCCTGTGTGACAAGCCCCCGAGCCATCTTTGGGCTGCTGCCTAGCCACACCGGACAGGCTTGGGGCAGGGGTGTCTACTAAACACCACCAATTATAATCCATAGAGGCATATCCCAAGCACCAAAAGTTTTGGAAACGGGACCTTAAATATCTGTCCTGACAAGGTGGCAGTGTGATGAGACATCCACTAACCACACTCCTTTGGGCCTCAGCTGGCTGTTACTCAGATGTCGATGGACGCACTCGGGTGGTGTCCAGGGGGTTCCTGGGTATCAGGGGCCCTGGGAGGATGGCGAAGACCATCGGGGGTCCATGGCAGCATGTGCACTCTGTGGCTGGAGTCAGACAGTCCCGTGGGTGCTGGGCTCAGCTGAGGGATGGCTGCTGCATGCGGGAGCGGGGCACTCTGCAGGAGGCAGCATTGCCTGGCTGCTGGAGCAGGGCTGTGCCACTGGGGATGCATTTCTCGCCCCTTCACGCCTGCCTGGGACAAGTTGCCTTTCACCACCCGGCTGTGAGGTTCTGTGGGCTTGTTCATACAGGGCTTCTCAGTGCCTTGCTGGAAGCACTACGCAAGGCTGAGAGGACATGGCCATCTGGAAGCATGCCCCATCCCTCTCACAAGTTCTCCCACAGCATCCAGGCGCCTTGACGAGCCTGGCTGTACACGGCAGGGACAGAGCCCTGAGTTATTTCCTCTTAATGAGACCACTTTATCTCTTGCATGGAAGGAATGTTTGGGAGCTTTTTTCCTCTTTAATGAGGAAGTGTTACAAGATTCATATAACACAGCTGAATGCCACTGGTGGCCATCAGAAAGGAAGCACTGGGACCGGAAATAAAGCAACAAATAATTAAGTAAAATAGCAATATCCAAAACCCTCATGGTCAAGAGTAGACCATGCATTGCTGAATGGTAAGGAGAGTCACCTGCAAAAGCTGCACATAGTAACAAAGGACATTCTTGTGCATTTCACATTTGCACCTCTGTGGTTTGATATTTCAAGAGAAACCCAGTGCTTTAACATCTGAAAATGTGAGCCTTTATGACCTGCTAATAGTCTCATCTGGCACATCCTAAAATCAGTCAGCATTCCCCCTCTGGTCCTAATATCTCATGAACACACATATAAACCATGAGGCTGAGACTGACTTGGAGGCCTGGGAGCCTGTGGGTAGGTAATGGTCTGCTGACGGTGCCAGGAGAGAGTATCCTTTGAGACATCAAATGCTTTGGTGCCCAGCAAGTGCAGGTCTGTAAGCAGTACTATGGGCCCTGGCTGCAAGCCAGGTCTTTTCACAGATGCTGCAGTTTGCTGGGCAAACACCCCAACTATATGCATGAGGACTGTTAAAGTATGGGCTGCATTAATGGTGGAAAAACTGACCAAGCTGAGAAGAAATTCCTGCACCAATGACCGTAACATATGGCTTCTCTGTACTGTCTGCCCAGTGTAACCACCAAGTCTACCACGCTTCCAGGAGCCACATCACACTGGTAGGAATCACACTTGCTAGCCTCTGGCTGGACCTTTTATGTTGCTAAATCTTATTCTCAGTCTGTGAAGGATCAGGGCAGGGCAGATGGCAGGAGCAGGGACACAGGGCTTGTGACTCACTTGCTGGCTGTGTCATAAAGTCTCTGGGTCATCCTCCTTCCCACTGCTGTAACACAGAGAATCCAGCTGCTCTGGGTCAGTATTGCTCCCCAGATCTAGTCCTGCCTGCTTAGGACGCAGGAGGAGATTCTGCTGAGCCCCTGGTCATGGCTGGATGTGCGATGCTTCCAGGAGCAGGTGAGTCAAGTGCTCCCCAGGGACTCAGCCCTCTCCCCATCTCCTACAGGCACGAGGCACAATGTGGTTTTACCTACAGGGCGTTTCAGACCTTGGAAGTTCATGTGGCCTCTGTATTTACACAAACATATAAACAAATGCAGCATGCAAGCTGTGTCCTGAAATGCTATTTCCACCCTCCAGCAGTTACAGAGGAAGCAAAGGGGCTCATGCTTTTCTTCACATTATTCTGAGATGCCCTTGCAAAGGGATCACACCAGCTTTGCACCTGGCTGCTTCCCACACTCCTCTGCTGGCCTCGTGCGACAGACTTCATGGAGGTCTATGCAGAAGTGCATTTTGGAGCACAGAATAAATTGACTTTTGGACAGAAAGTGCTGCTCATCTTCAACTGTGCAGCCACTTCTGCCCCCTGTGCTGAGCTCATCATATTCCCCAAATGTTCCTTTTGTTCATAGCTAACCCCGACCTTTGCCGTAGCATAAGGGCAAGCGCACAAGAGTAGCACAGACACAGGTCTCTCTACCTTCAGCCAGCTGCACATTCCAGTTCTTTGGGTTCATTTTTTTATTCATATTAATCCTAGGGTGCGTCCTCTGTATTTGTAGCACCAAAGACTGATGTCCTGCCAAAGGCTCCATACTGCCCAGAAGTTTAATGACCAGGCCCAGAAGCTGTCCCATGTAGCCTCAGCCACCTTTGAGTGGCTTGGATAGCCTCCCTCGATAGTCAGCAAGGCCAAATTAGCAAATGTGCCCATGCTGTTCAGGACTGCCAGATCTTTCTGTTAGATTGTGAAGGTTTGGCTGCGCCAGATCAGCTCTTTCTAATTGAAGACTCTTCACAGCAACTGGCCACCGTAGCTGGAGAAGGATCAGTCTGCCTTCCCTGAGGCAGGTGTAACTCCATGGCCGGCAGTGGGACCACTCCTGCAAATGCAGGATTGCATCCTAGCTCGCAGCTTGTCCCTGCCACTGGATTGATCGCCATTCAGCCCAGTTTACTTACAGTGATTATCAGCATGACCTGGAAACAATTCCATGGTCCTCTTGTGGGCATCCTCCTCCTCAGGGCTCACGTCTTCTGCCTCCCACTGGTTGGACATCTTGAAGAAGCTGCTGCAGCTTCCATAGGCACAGCACTGGTAGGCATAAGGTACCTCAAGGACTCTGCAAAAGGGGAAAGCACAACTGTTAGGTGTGTCACTTCCATGACCTGACTTTCCATTGCTTTGCACTTTTTGCTTAATTTCCACATATGAAAAAAGCCAGTCTATCATGTGATGGTTACACTGGACCAGGACTTTGCTCTGGTGAAAAGGACTCCACGTAGGACAGAGCATGGACCTAAGTCACCCAACGGTGTCTCTGCACTGCCCCACTTTTAGTGCTTAAGACACTGTCTGTCAATAGGATGTTGTCAAACACCAGGTTTGGAAACTGCACTAAAGTTCCTGGATAATTCCTAAAAACCTTTCTGCAGTTCTCCCTGTACTGAATTAGCCTCTTGTTCCCGTGCCTTCTGGCAATATGCCATGTGCATGTAGAGTCTTCATTTTTTTCCCTGAAGGCCAGTTTTTGCTGGGCATCCTTTCTTTTGCTCAATGTGAGAAGCTTCCTGAGAGCTTGAGCAAGTGCAAGGGCCCCCTACTTGTTGCCGAAGGTCAAAGAGACACCTCCAAACTCCAGTTCCGTGAGCCTGACTCACCCCTCCCAGCTCAGGCAGGGAAATCTCAGATCTCTCAAGTGTAGCAAGTTACTTTAATATGACTGATTTCTACTTGAATGTAGAATTGTTAGTTGTTAATTATAGCATGTATTACAAGGTTAATTAAACAGCAGCTGAACAGCATCTGGATGAAATACCAGGATATCAGTCAGCAGCTGTATTTTCTTCAAAACCAGCAAACTCCTGTTTCTTTGCTGGAAGTTGGGAAGACTGCTGATGAAGGCAAAGGGACCTCAGGTTTTCCAGACAATTAAGGTCTTCTGACAACATCAGTAAATATGGTGAAACTCTATATTCTAAAAATATGCTTTTGTTTTAAGTTCCCAAACATTTCTGGCTGAGCCCCGGGAGGCTATGGAAACTCTGTATACAAGCTTGCTTCCTGTTATAAGCTCCAAATTAAATCCTATTATTGAAAGGTGGTAGGGAGGTACAAATCCTCTCAGGATGACTAAGAACAGTTCTCAGATGATTTCTCCAGACATATGCCCCAAGAATAAGACTACTTAATGGCAGTACCCCAAAATTTAGGAAACGTTAATGGGTATGTCGCCTGGTGTGGTTCAATGAACAACTCCTGCAGACTCAGTCTCTCCAGTACAAACCCAAACCAGCTCCACAGATGTCAATGGAATTAGTTTAGAGGAGGAATGTCCCTGGAAGTGCTGAACTTGACCCGCTCTGCACAAGGGACTGCCATCTTGGGTGTGGAAAGCCCCCCAGAAGCTTCTGGGATCCCCTGCTGTTTAGAAACCAGTCATGCAGCAGCTCCAAGCTATGATAAGTCAAAAAAATCAGAAGAGAGAGCCTTGCAGGCACCACTGGTGAGGCAGACTGAAGTGAAAGCTCCACACTTTTCATCACACCTGAGCTATTAAGCCCGATGTTGGTGCAGTGACCTGTGACCCCAGCAGTGGATGTATGAATTTGAGAAGCTCCAGCCTTGGGATCCCATACTAGATGAGTGGGAGCATTATCAGCTCATGCATCCTTGGCTCCAAGGGAACTGCCTGGGAGACCCAAACAAAAGATAGCTTCACCTCAGGGGAATTTGAGTCATCTGGACCATGTGCCCCTCAGCCTGAGGGCAGGTGCCACCCTGGATACCCACCACTAAGGGAGGCTCAGGAGAGCCAGAGCCTGCAGTGCGGCTCGGTGCTCTGAGCATTTTGCATCCTCCTCTTGCTTAGTTTGACCCCTTCAGGCTCCTCATTAATCTGTAGCAGACAAGACACGGCCACACAAACAGAGTTTACTGAAGGAAAGCTGGATGTCATTAGCTAGGACTGGCTTCTGGGAATGTTTTCCATTGAGAGGAGCCCTGAGCTGGGCCTGCTCCATGCTTTCCACTTTTGTGTGTGTTTGGGGTGGGGGTGGCGGGCCCGTAAGCGCATCACCACTCTCCCGTGGAAGACTTTAAAAGAAGAGGTGCGTTAGCAGCAGATGAAGCTTCCTCAACCTATTGGCCTGAAAGGATGGAGCAAAGCATGAGATAAACAAGGAAAGCAGGAGGCTGATTGCTATAAGCAAATACAGGCTGTGCTGAGTGCCAGAAGTGAAAGAGCCAACACCACCAATACCTCATTTTGGGGAAGCTCTCCTTGGTGAAAGGCTCAGAGAGAGCTGGGTTGCCTTGGAGCTTCAAATGGGTCAGTCCACCCAAACCATCCAGAGGCAGCGTGACCAGCTGGTTATCAGTCAAGTCCCTGATGAAGGGAAAGCAGACAGGGAGACCATGGTCAGGATTTTGCTCCTAGTAGTATCTCAGCCAAGCAGAGGCTTGGAGAGCCAAGCTGCCTGCCTTGCTTGATCCCTCAAATGTGATGCTGACATGGGGCTGGGTGCTGCATGGGGACCAAGATCCTCTGTACACAAATGGATTGATGCTTCAGTCCCTGAGGAACATGAAGGGCAGGGGTTAATACCCACACTATAAGCTCTGTGTGGTATCTACCTCTCTCTGCACAGATCTGCCCCATGCATCTTTTCCCCCACCACTTCGTCTATAATAGGTCAGGTATGACTGCAGCTCCCAGCCCGTAAAGTACCCGAGAGTATTAGTCCAGGGCGTGGGGACTGGGGACCCCTCCAGAGCCAGCAAAGATGGTCTGCGATGACTCTTGCTGAAAGGGTCTATCATGTTGATCTTTCATAAAGGCATCTAAGGCAGATATGAAAGCATCAGAAACTGGAGGTTTAAGTGTTCAGAGTGAGAGCATCTTGAATATGGCCCCTTCTGCACTTTCATCATCCCTTTAATACTGATAGGAAACCTTGGTCTGCTCATGTCAGTGCTGCGACATGCACCTCAGTGCTGCAGCCTTCTGATGTCTATATGCCAGGTGTCATAGAATCACGGAATAGAATTATAGAATGGTTTAGGTTGGAAGGGACCTTAAAGATCACCTAGTTCCAACCCCCCTGTCCTGGTAGCTTGGGGACTCAGTCTGATGTCCTCAGATACCTGCTGTCCATGGCTCACTGTGAAAGACATATCACTGCAACTTACAGCTTGGTGAGTGAGTGCAGGGTCACAAAGGCTTCAGGGTGAATAAACTGGATGTAATTCCAGCTCAGGTCTCTGCAAGACAAGGACATACCAGTGAGATGGGTGCAGAGTAGGGTAGTTTAGCTGCTGACTCTTCAGGGTCAAGGGCTTTGATGTGAGCAAATGTGGGATCTGTAGCCCCTTGGTCAGCAGCAAGTTCTGTCTCACTGCAGCTTCCTGGAAGCAAATAAGTTTGGGCCCATAATTCGGTGGTTTCTAACAGAGGCCAGAAGAGTTTGCCTCGCAGGAGATCCTCTACTAAGACCAATGGGAAAGGTTCCTTTTTGGGTTCGTTTCTGTAAACTTGGAGCTTTTATGCTAACATGCTAAACCTTAGAGCAGTGGACAGGTTATGTCTTAGTGTCAGAGCATCCCTGATGTGGTTACATTGCTTGGTGCCTGGACAAGGGCAGACAGGGTCAGGAACTGTGTGGAAGGTGAACCAAGGTCATCTTAAAGTGTCTTCTTGTCATGTGCAGTTGGCTTTGGTATGGGGAGGATTCACTGAGCGGAGCCTTGATAAGCTCTGCTTCCATCTGAGATAGAGGGCTTATCTCCCTCTGTCATCAGCAGAGAGGAACCAGATCAAGAAGCATTTCTTCTCCTAAGACTGACTACATGAGCAATTTCCTACATATATCTACATCTCTCCAGCCCTGGAGGGATCTGGGGGTGCCTGCCCAGATATGTGTGTCTCACTGCAGAAGGCTAAAGTTGGGTGAGATGAATCCTTCCCATAGGGACCCAGAACATGCCCAAAGGCAAATACTAGAGCTTACATGGTCATCTGTACGTTTGTGTGACTACAGTGTGGCAGCAGCATGCTTGTATTTGCATGCTTGTCTGTAGTGTTACATGTAATACGTGAGTGTTCCTGTTCAGTTATAAACATGGTGTACATGACACTCATGGGATCTCCTGGAATGCTGGCCTATTAAATGACACTCAAATTGCTGCACCATGGGAAAAAGCTTTTATGCGATTCAGTTCACTTCCTAACAGAACAGTAAATAAAGACCATCAGCACTTGGAGGGCTCTTCCCACATGTCACGGGGAGAATCATGCCCTGCGGAGCCTTAATAGCTTCTCAAAGGTGCCGAGCATTTAAGTGGGCTGTCTACTGCAAAGGTCACTGTGCGTGTGTGATATGTGCATGCTTGTGTGCACTTAATATGTCTAACATATGGTTTTGGAGTGTGGGGACACAGTCCCAAATCAAATGGGATGTTCTGCATGGATGTTCCAGGAGTGCATGGCCCGGGACAAGCACATGTAGAGAAAGGGGTGCAACAGCTCACGCACACTGAGGTAAGTCCCTGCCACCAGTCCACGTCTGCATGGGCATTTAGGAGGCAGGTGTTGGTAATGTGTGCTGTGCAACATATGAGTTGGAGCGTGTTGTTAGAGCATGTTGGTGCAGAGTGTCCATGTGTGTGGGACCTGGCAGGTAATGAGTTTATTTACAGGGGGTGTCTGCATGCAGAAGGAAAGCCAGGGAGAAAGTTTGTGCCCTGTTCTTTTGTAAGGGGAAGTGGAAGAGGGACTGGACAGCAAAGCCCCCCAGCAGCAGCAGAGGGATTGGGGCTGGGAAACTCCACATCAGCCTGGCTGGGTGCTCACAGTTCCCCTTGCCCCAGCAAAAAGCCCAGTGGTTCCCCTGCTAGACAATACTTACATGGAGCGCAGGGCCATCAGCTGCATAAAGGTGTCTGCTCTGATTTCATGGATCTTGTTGTGCTGGAGACCACTGAAAAAGCAGAAACTGATTTGAGAAAATAGCTGAAGGTAGCATTTATACTTTGTAGGGATCTTTGTCCCATGGCAGTAGACGCAAACTGTCGCAGTGGAAGTTGTCATTCAAGCTTGGGAGGCCTACTCTTATTACAAGGGGTAAACAGGATGAGCAACAAAACAGCTCCAGGGCTCAGACAGCTTCTCCTTTTGATGCCATCGTGGTACAGTAAAGTGCCATTGACATGCAGTGGTTAAAGGTGCCCCATTATCTCCAAAGCCATGCTGGTTTCCCACTCTGCTCCACCCTAAGCCTGCAAACTCCTTCATCCAGAGCAGAAGAGGAGAGCTTGGAGCCAGTGAGTCAGCAAAACGCTTTGTGTGACCCTTCAGGAAGGACTAAAGGTGCTGCCCTTTGCCTTGGTGATGATGAAGAGGTTTTGAGGGCTGAAGACATCTCAGCTTTTCATGAAGAAAAATCCAGATGTCTTGCTGAACCCACCATCCACACCGTGCACAAGTGCTTTCATAAAGTGCCTGAGCCCCTGCACATCGCCCTTCCAGCAGTGTCCTGCAATCCCTGGGGTAGGGGAGGGAGCAGGGCAAGAGCTGGCCATGGTGTTTGCTGACTGACCTGTACAGTCCCCACACCCCTCGAGAGACATCTAGAACTGATCCAAGCATCCACTTTGTGGGAAACATTCAGAGTTTTTCAGTTTTCTTTTCCCTAGTGTGGAACCATGGTGAATATTTTTTAAAATTCCTGCAAAATGCCCACCGTGAATTCCCAGCCCTGCAGAAGTGGTCTCCCCATGTATCACCTTCAGCCACTGCCTCGTACTCTACCTACAACAACTCCCTAGGACGTTTGTTGGGTAGCTGACCTGCTTTCAGAGTCAGAAATGATCTTGACACACAAGGACCTGCACATGATGGCTGTAATGTCTCAGCTGGTGTTTGGCCACACGTTCATGTTTCAGAGGCAGGGGCTTGAGGGTCTCCTATCTGCTCTACTACTGGTTTCTCAATGCCTCCTGTAGCCAAGAAGACATTCCTGGAACGTCGAGTTAAGATTTCAGGTGAGGCTCGTGGGAAGCTCTATGCACAAATTTAGGGGTCTCAGGTAGAGGAGCACTGAGTGGGGAATGTGGAGCTTGGGAAGAAGGGGTATTGGAGAAAGCTAGTGAAAAAGAATTCAGGGATGTTTAGCTGCGAGGGACCACCTGTGTGTTGCAGGTAAAAACCTGCCCTTTGGCAGTTACAGCAGAGCGACTGGCACACTTGTAAGTTGTTTGCATGCCAGGCTGTACCACCATGCACCAGCAGGCTTGTTTCCAACGTATTTCCCAGCAGGAACGCTGATATGTGGTGGGGGTGGGGCTTACAGGATGGTAACTTTGGGCTTAGGGGACCAAATACTCATTTTGTAAGAAAATGTTAATTTAAGACACAGTCTGTCTGACTTAAGTAGTCTGAAAGAGGGATTTACTGTGCATTTATAGTAATGATTAGTCTGAGTTTGGCATATTATAAAATACTGTAAGAAGAAATTTGGGCACAATGCGTGAAACTACAGGTTTGGAATTCTGAAAGTTTTTCCTTTTTTGGTTTCTTTTCTATTTTTTCAAACATTTTCCTGGGGGTACTTCAGATAAAAATACATCCAGCTCTAACTTGGTCCTCAGAGCTCCTAGAGAGGCAGCAAGGGCTATGTAACTCTCATTTTCATGTGATTTCACACAGTGTCCTAATGTCCAGTTTTGCTAAGGTTGGATGAAATGGTCTGGCCATCCAGGCTGGGGTGCTGCAGAGAGCAGGGACAACCTCTCCAGTGTATTTTTGTGGGGATGGTGCTCCCAAACATCTATTCTTTGAGGTTTCAGAATTCTAGAAAAAAAATCATGGAGTCTATTGTTTTTATTTTTTTTCTCAAAAAGTCCAAGAACTTCTGTCAGATTTGAAATGTAGTGCTAGATCTCCAGACACTTTGAACTGAATGTGAATAACTGTCTCAGAGCAACAGAGGTGCCTCCCAGGGCCCAGAGGAGATCCAGTTCAAGTGCTACGCATGAGGAAAGCATCAGTCTTCTCTATGGAGAGGCTAACCCTTACCCACCCACCCTGAGTGTGGGTAAGAGCTGCTTTGTGCCCATGGCATGGGACCCCTCCTTGAAGCAGAAGATGTTTATGGTAGACATAAACCCCATTCTTGATCAGCTCATTAATGGGACTTGATTTAGTGAAGTAAAATTCAGCACTGTCACATCCTACTTGTGTTTGCGGTGGCTGGGACCTCTGAAAAGACCTGATCGAATTATGCTCCTATGCACAGGGGATGTGTTTTTATTGTGTATTTGCACAGGGAGCTCTGGTCCACTTGCAGTCCAAACAGTGAGTTATGACCCTCAGCTTTCCCAGTGCTTGGTGAAGGCTGAGTTTTGTGTTTGGGAGCTGCCTCTATCACCAGATCAGCCCCTTTCCCCCCGCCCCAAGCAAGTGGTAACATCTTTTTACTCACAGCTCCTCCAGCCGCTGACACTGGTGGAAACTGGGCAGATCTTCGATTTGGTTGTGTGACAGTTCTCTGCAGGGGAAGGACCAACACAGAAATGTTAGGAGAGCAAAAGCGAGTGCCCCTAAGCCCTCCCTGGGAAAGCAGATATTGCTGAAGAGGGGGATGACTTGACTTCCATTTTGCACAGCTGTGGAGAGCAGTAAGCCCAGGCGAGGGGGATGTCTGCTCTGCGCACACCTGATGCTTGCTCGGAATGTCTTTGAGCAAGGCAAGGAGTGCTCAGTGGTTTACGTACTCATCCAGCCCCAGCCCAGCTCCCTCCAGCACAAGCTGCGGACTGGCAGAGCTGCTTCTACAGCTGGGGTGGGCTTTTCCTCCCCAGCCCCAAGTCAGCTGTGAAATGCATCCATGACAACTTCTGCCCTGCACAGCCTTGGCTTTTCTGTGGGCAAAGCAGAGAGGTGTTTGTGCCAAGAGCTCCCATCCTGCCGTTGTGGATGTGGGAGCTCACAAAAGCTGCAGATGTGCTTGCAGAGCCTGGGGAGGTTTTGGCTAGCAGAGCAGCCAGCCAGCTGCCTCGTCTTCTTCCTGGCACAGCAAACCCAACTGTCCATCGCCTGCCCTTCATTCAGCCTTTCCTGAGTCCTCCTCATGGTTAGGGAAGGGGTTGTGGCACGGGCAGGGATTGATATAGGATATTACAGACTGTGAAAATCCCTGGTCCCCATTCTGTCAAGTGCTGCCAGCACAAAGCAAGTTCCAGCAAACTCCTGTTCCCACTGCTTCATAGCCCAGTGGCATGTCAGCATCCAGGGTAGAGTGACTTTGTAGTCAGAGGAAAACCTATCCTGACACAGCTTAATGTGAATTTATTAAATGTGAAATGGGCTGGGTGAGGAGTAACGCTTAAAATCAACTTTTTCCCCCACCAGCAGAGGCTGGATTTGCGGCTGTTCAAGGGAAATTTGCCCCAGGGTAAAGTTTTGTATGTGGCCTCTTTGCTGACTTTCCAAACTCAGTTTCCATCTTTCTGCCAATAAGTTGCTGCTAAAACATTTCAATCATTTCTTTTTTTTTGCCAACCCCATCTCCACCAGTTTTCCAGGGAGGGGGAGGAGGAGGGAGGAAAAAGCAAGCAAAAGGTGTGTGCTTGGCTCTGGCGACTATCACCCAGTATGGAGAAAGAGCTATAGGATCAGTCACTTTTCCCTGGTCCTTGCGTCAATCCACTGGGCTTGACAGGGTGGTGCCTTAGCTAGAGAGTGATGGAGGGAGAATGCAGCCCCAGGAGCTAATTCTGGTTCCTGCAGAGCGTGGGTAACCAGATGCAGCCCAGATGTACAAGCAGAACAGCCTCAGTCACTGAAGCTGTGTTGTGGACACATCAGGATGAAGGTACTGGTGGCATCAAGGGACTTTAGCTCTGCTCAGGGATGCTTCAGCTGTTTCTGCTTGAGAGAAAAGACAAATATGGGCCCTGAGCCACAGAAGCTCTGGGCAAAAGCAGCAGGACGATGTCAGGTTGACGCCGAGCTCAAGCTTGGCAAGGCTGCCCTGCCTGGGTGTGCTGGGCTCAGTGCCCATGCACAGACCGACATCGCTGCACGGCCATGAGCCTCATGCCCCTGTGGTGGCTCTTACAGCCCCCGTGCAAGGTCTCTGCAGAAAATTTGCAGCATGATGTGAGCAGTAGGAGGCCAAAAATGTGGTGTTAACTGTATCATCTGTGTTCAGACATGTCACAGTTGTAATGTCAACCCAACGAACTGCCAAGGGGCTGGCAAAGTGGGGGAAAGCAGCGAGAACAACCACTAGCTCTGTGGGGACAGAAGGCCAACGCATTTCAAAGGCAAGAGAGATGTAAACATGCACAAACATTGGCCCACGTACCCTCTCTCCAATCTCTGAAAGCAATGCAATTAATGTCAGTAAAATTAACTGGGAAGGAGGAACAAGGAACAAGGAACAAGGTGGGGTGTCCCAATAAAAGTCTCCCACAAGGAGGGGGCAGGCATGAAGAACAGGCTCTGCTGCGAAGGTTTACAGTCTGATAACTTACAAACATAAACAGAGTGCTTGGGACCCTACAGCCTGGGCCATTCCAAAGGCTACATACATTTTGGTGGCAAGATGTCCACTGAATTGGTCCAGATGTCTAAAGATGAGAGATCTTCCCTACAGGGACGGCTGGAGCCAAAATGTTGTGATCTGCTAAGTTACAAATTGTGTTCTTTTATTGTTATGTTTTTCTCTTGTTTCCAATTTTTGTGATCAAGAATTCACTCCTGTTGCTTTCCTGGAACAAACTTGTTTTCATTTTCAGCTTGCTTGTATAAAGACTGATGAGAGGCAAGCCTCCTGCTTGCCTTAAGGCTGCAAACTTGTATAAATCTGGCTCATGACTCATTTCCTGAGGATGTCTTCAACTGCAGACAAGGTTGGGGATCTCAGGAATGAGGGGTGTGATTCCTGAGAAGTTGCAGGAGTCTTTCTGATATGCTGATTTCATCATGTACCAAGTTAAAGAAAAAAGCACATGCCCTCACTCAGCATCGTTCAGTGCCTTGCCAAGCAGGTAGAGCTAAAGCAACTTAGACCCTGAGCGAAACCATGACCTGCCGCTGCTGCACCACGTGAGGGGCTGTGGTTGTGTGGCCTTGCAGGTCTCTATCAGGTCAGGCTTGTCCCCTCCTGCAACATGAACAGGATCCTTCCTCAAGATGATGGCACTTGCTGGAGCTCCAACTGCAGTAAGCCAACATTGTGGCAGAGTGTTGTGTGACACATGATTTACCCCTGGCTTTTGTGCTGTATATACATAGGAGCTCTGAAATGCTGCTGCCCTTCTTACCGCACCCTGTCTACCCTCCTTGCATGGGGCAGACAGCTCCTGCTGGTGCTGAGCAAGGAGGAGGTAAATGTGGATGTGCCTTATTGCTTACAGCCCTGAGCTCAGAGCATCACGCCGATATAAAGCAAGCAAGTTCAAGAACATGCAGAAGTCATGGTAGTGCCTAAGGAGGCGGTGTTTTCTGCACGGAAAAGATAACGGGAACAAGAACCACAGGATGGTCTTCCATAGCTGGTCCCCTCCCTGAGTTAGACAAGAAGAAAGCTTGGTTTCTGATGGCACTTTTCCAAAGACCAGGCAGGAGAGAGAAACGTGTTACTCACAGGACTCGGAGGCTGGGCAGCTGCTGGCACATCCCCCTGGGCAGTAAACGGATGCCTGCCCGGGTCAAGGTCCTAGAGGAGTGGAGGAGAGAGAAGAAATGGTGTTACTGAGAGCCAGTGCACAGACTGTGACCTGCAAACCCAGCTACTGGTCCCAGATGGTGGCAGGAGAGACAATAACAATGGGATAACAAAATACCTGGAGAGAAACAAAAACAGTCTTGGAAATGGGCACTGCTGCTGGACCTGGTAAAGGTGAATGTGCCTATAAGAAATTCTAGGATGTTGCTGAGTGCTGAATTCACTGCTGTCCTTGGCCATGTTGAGGGCAGGTGGCAGTGCCCTCTGTGGTGTGCTCTGCCATCCCCGTTCCCCATTGTCCAGACTGGTGATCCGCCTGGAGACACAACTGCCTTAGAAACCCATGTACGGGGGATGGATGGTGTGTCCCTGAGGCAAGGTCACACTCTTGGACTGGAGTCCTTAGCTGTGCTCTCAGTTTGGGCACAGCATGTGGACCAGTGCACTAGAGAGGAGAACTGTGGGTGGCAAGAGACAGCACATTCTTCAGGCTCCTGCTCTCCTGGGTCTGGTGGTGTAAGGATGGGACCAGACCAGTTCCAGGATCCCCCAGCCTGGGTGGCAGTTGTGTGACAAACACAGCAGATGTTTCCTGCCAGTTCTGGTCCCAGGACGGGCAAAGACACTGGGTCTCAGCAGATCAATCTGAAGCACTGCACCAAAAAGCTTGTTCCTTCACAGACACAGAAGGGAAGGAGTAAAAAAAATCAAAAAAAGAGATTGAAGCACGCTCAACAGTACCGAGAGAGCAACTCACAGAGAGGAAAGCTGCTTTCAGGAGCCACAGAGGTGAAACGAAGCAGAGAGGTGAGTGACCAGGGAGAGGCAGAGCTGAAGGTAACCAACTGCACAGCACTGCGAAAGTTGTCCTCGCTGAAACAGCCTGGACCGCCTTGAAGGAGTAAGAGCACAAATAGCGGGGTAAAAGGGAGAGAGTTGCCACTCACAAAACTTCTAGGCTGGTGGTGCCTTTAAGGTCTGGGAATTCTCTGATGTCTGTTGCACCGTTGAGTGACCTGCAGAGAAATGAGGATGAAGTGAGGTGGACAGAGGACGCAGAAGCAAGTGCAGCTGCCCAAGGTCCCAGACCCATCAGCCATGCTGGCAAATCTGCTTTCTGACACCTAAATGGGTGATCAGAGGCCAAGATCCAAAGGTGCCTCTGTCATCCGTGTGCCACTGCCAGCTGGGCAGCGGAGCAGATGTTTCATGCAGAGCAGATACAGTGAGCCAGAGTTGGGCATTTCTATGCAAGGAGGCTTGGCAAGCTCAGACCATCCCCCAACCACTGACATTCTTGGCATGGTCTCTACACAAATTAAATAAAAAATCCCAAACAATTACCCAGGGGAATGTAAGCAGGGCATCCCACCCAAGCCGCCCGGAGTCTATGCATTTGGAGCTAAAGAATGCATGGGTATTTGAAGGATTTACTTTATTTGCCTGAGTGTGTGTTCCTGCAGTGAGAGGCTGGGTAAGGCTTATAGATAGAGATTTTGAGGTTGCCTCTGCCTCAATATTTAGTGCTGTGCCATGACAGGTTAGCTGAAACACCAGCCAGTCCAGGCCAGCCTATGTGGAGCAGCCGTTCTGGTCCAGGTGGTGGCCCTGGAGCAAGCTTAGGGCCATACATGTGAATGAAGCACTGTCACCACTGGCTGCCCAGTAAGATTATTTGTGCCATGGTGTTGGTGTTATGGAACACGTGTTCCTCCACTTCTCCATCTTGTGGAGGAAGGCAGATGCCTTCAGTGGCCTTGTGTTTGGGCAACTACACAGCAATGCAGGGTTTGCTTGAGCAGCATGCAGCAAATGTAACGGCCCTTATGAGTGTGGTCTTTGCTGGTGCTGATGCAGCAGTAGAGACCCAAGAAGACTCCAGTGCCTGTCAGCTAGGTGGGCAGGAGGAATGAATTGTTCTCTCCAAAATGCCTTTCTCAAAATTGTTCTTCCTCAACAGAAAGCATCTGCAGTGGCTCACTGCCTTTGGGGCTGGCCAGAAGAGTGGCATCGTGGCCTTGTATTGGCACAAGGACTCTAGAAAAGAGGAAAGGAGAAGGCCACAGGTGTCCAGCTCACAGGGCTTGGAGCTTGGATGTGTCACCTCTCTGAGGACGTGCTCGGTGAACTTACAGAGTGTGGAGTTTTGGCAAGTACTGGAAAGCAGACTGTCCAACAAACTGGATGGGATTGTCATAAAAATGGCTGCAAAGGAAATGAGTAACTGGTCAGATTCTGCTGCACATGAAGAGAAGACGCTATTACAGGTCAAGAGCCTTGGAGCAACTAGTACTAAGCTGTGTAGGAGGTGCTGGCTATCCTGTGAGGAACTGTTGTTTTCCAGATAACCCCAGGCTCTCCCACTAGCCTGTTTTAGCTGAATATTGGTACAAATGAGGTCTCCTGCTGCTGTGAAAGAGCCCTTCAATGTTCCATTGAACCAGGCAGGCTAGAAAGATGCAAAGCCTTACTTCAACCCTGCTATAGTGCTGTAAACCTGCTGGGAAACACCTTGCACTTGATGACACATCCTTTGATCTTACATATTCCCAGCACCAGCACCTTTCCTCCTTGTCAGTCAGTGGAGAGAAGTGAACTCTTGTAGGATCCAACTAGCTTTAAGAGTTGAATCACCTCCTACAAGAAGCGCTTTTCTCGCATCAACTGTGAAAGACTTTAGATGGGCAGATCCAATGGAGACGTGAGTATTCTGGTTGTGTCCCACTCCCACGTCACTACAAGGATGGTGCCCAAGGAAGATGGGGATGAGTCTGGTTTGTTTTGACTGGACCAGTGACTGTTTTCACCCATTGTCACCATGGCTTTCCAGATTGGTATTTCTATAACTTAAGCCCCAGACTGGCGAAGCAGAGCTTTTGTCACTTGCCATGATTTCCAATATCAGTGTGGTTCAGGGAAGAACTGTGCAAAAATGTCTACCTGTGTCTGGGTCAGAGGGGAAATGAGCTGACAACTGGGTGTATTTATCCACAGAACTTTGTGTCCATGGGTCTGAGGTAGACACACAATGATCTGGTGTCCAAGCTCCCCGACACATATAGCTACTGCTGTAGCTGGCTAGCAGCTTGTCTAAACACAAGGAATAAACACAGGCAGATGTCAACTGGGGCTTGGAAAATCCTGTTATGCACAGCAAGATTTCCATGCAGACCACCCATATATTGTTCCTTCGTTGTTATGAGCCAGTACTGCAGCAATGTTCAGCTTTGGGGAAAGAAGAACCCATGGCAAAAAACCTGAGACGTAGCTCTCTTTGGGGGATGTAAGGATTTAGGAAACATGATTTAATTTTCTTACATTGTTTGGAGGAGGGGATTCCCAACAAATGCGTTCTCTGGAATAGCTTTGATGTTGTTGTTATGAAAACCGCTGTTGGGAGAAACAAATATCTTGATATTAATGGATGAGAAAGATTTGGAGAAACCTTCTTTCCTCAACTCTTTTAAAGGCAGAGAGCCTTCAAAACACACATAAAATAGGAGGTAAGGTGAGGAGGTGAGTTCCCAGCAAGTGAGCAAGGTCTGTCCTTTGACAGGACAAAGCCCTCATTCTGCTGCATTTACTCTGTGTGTACCTTGGTGCTCTGTATATCACTCCACTGAACCCATCAAGAATACAAGGACTTCAGGTTTAAGACTTTACAGGTCAGGAAACAGGAGCAAACAAAACACACTTATTTTATATCCTCCAGGAATTACAATTTTTGTGGATTGTCTCCATTATAGCTCCACAGCTGTTAACCAGAGTGCAGCCTACCATGAATTATTGGCCCATGTGACTTCAAAGTATTTGTAGATCTAGCTGTGATATTTTTCGTTAGGCTTGAGAAAATTGCTATCAGCAAACTTCTGCAGCAGAAGAGAGCTCTGTGGCCACAGTCTGATCTCCTGTACATCAAAGGCAGCCACAGGATCCTGTGTCCAGGACCAAGACTGGCCCTGGGTAATGCCCAGGTTGTTTAATCCCAGAGGAGCCTGTGTGAGTGATTAGTTGGATGGCTGTTTGAAATTTGCCTCTTATTTAGTGATCGGCATTTCAAAAGCCATCTCAAAGTAGATTAAGGATCTTATTCTCATTTTGAATGTCAGAGTAATGATCATATCTGCTCTGATCTGAGAAATCTCCTTGACAAGAAACTCTTCCAGTAAATGAAAAAAGTAGTGTCAGATTTTTACTCTAAGCCTCCCAGAAGCACCAAAGCATCTGCTTTTGTCCCATCCTAGCCTGTCACCACTGTGACACAATCTTAGGGTCCACAGCAACTGCAGATCCGCATCAGCTTGCCTTGACCCCATCTTGGGGCTTCTGCCTTCGTGGGTGTTAAGTGGGATGGTTTCCAGTTTTTAGTGTCTCACAGGCTGACCAGTTAGAGGAGATAAAGCTAGCCACTAAAATGGTCATAACCTTTTGTAATTCCCTATTATAAATTTGTCCTAAGGGAGACCAAACAGTTTCTGCATGTCAGAGGAGGTGGCGCAGGGCCTGCAGAAGCCATGGCCTCACAATAACACAGATAACTCCATGGTTGTGGTCCCAAGCTGGGGAATGGACATTAGAAGTAGCTGGAGATCAGATGGACTTTGAGTTCATCGGATGCCACATGACAATGAAGAGCTGCAGGAGGAACCTGCTGCAAGCCTGACGGGGGTTCTCCCATTCCTCTCCACCAACCGTGGTGCAGGGGCTGATGGTGAGGTGATTAGAGCAGATGGAAACTGAGGCGATAAACCAATTTTATGTGCATGGTGGAGAGGGCTGGGAAAGATAAAAGAAAGTCTTGAACTGAGTGGTCTCCCCAAGTCAGAGCACACGCGATGCTTTATTGGTCGCTCTCCATCGGGGAATACTTTTGAAAATAAATAAATAGAAAATCTCACAGCTCCTGCAGTCGGCCCAGCGTCCTGATAGCCCCAGGGAATTCCAGCAGCTCATTGTAGTTTAGATCCCTGAAAGACAGAGAAGGGAAAAACATTCATTAATGTGGCTGTAGGAACTCAACCAAGTGTATCTGTGCTTTGAAGGCAAGGAAACTTGTTTGTTAAGCATGGGAGACAGGTTTTTCCTACTGTGCTGATCCAGCCACTGCCTGGAAACAAAATCTCACACATTCCTGCAGCAGGAATATTCCCTGCTAGGAGCACTGTCAGGCAAGAGTCAGTCTAAGCCATGGCTGCTGCCATCTGGACTCCTTCCCCTGCAAGTCTCTCTGTGCCCGGCGCTGGACCACACTGCTGCTTTGCAGCTCCATAGTGCCTCGGCCCCCTCTCCCAGGGATTCACCCGCAGGGGCTCTGGCTGTGTGTTTCTGCCTTTCCAGGTCAAAATGGGATGTTATAAAGGACAAGAAACATAACAGCAGCTTCAGTTGTGTGGGTCCCATGGAATGGCTTTCTTTGGGCCCCGTCGACATGCTGTGCAGAGGCAATGTGGGGACCATTCCCTTGGTGCTTGTCCTGGGCACACCAGAGCTTCCTGCTACTGGGACATGCTGTGACTGGGACCAGTGGGAAGAGTGGGCTATGGAAAGGCCTAGGTTTTCTTCCAGTTGTTGGGGTCAACCCCACATTGGAAACTGTGAGCCAAAGGTGGAAACGATGTGCAAGAGGTATTGATGCTGCAGAGTGTTAAGTTTAATTTTCAGTATGATAAATCAAGTAAAATATATGTTGGTCATAATGACAAGTGTAGAGTTGAACTGCCCTGACTTGGCAACCAGAGGAGACATATGAGCCTGAAGGAAACCCTGTTGGCTGTATTTGTTCTCCAAGCATGGGCTGGCACCTCCAGGAAAGGATTTATTTGAGCTATGGGGCACTGCTGGCAGCCCAGGAGGAACAGCTCTCTGAAGGTACCAATCCTGCTGTTGACTGGAGGGGGCCTATGGAGGCTGACTGAAATGTAGATTTGTAACACTCCTCCTTCCTCCTCTAGTACTCCCAACACTCTCCTTTGAAAGGCACTTCCAGCTGAAATGGTATCATTTGACCCCGTCCCGGCCATCCCACAGACCAAGACACTGAAGTCTGAAAACCGTGCGTCTGCTTCCTACCTGCATGAAACTCACCGAGTTTTAAGTGGTAGATACTTTGGAACATGAGGGTAATTACTGGCTCCTGGAGATTACTGTATAATTACACTTAATGGACCTCAAAGTAATTACCATGTAACCTGGATTGTGGTTTACGGAACAGAAATAACCGTGCATTTACACAGCAATGAGTTGCTGCCCAATTACATTGTAATTCTCATCCTCTGGGCCCAGGCATGGTAATTATATTATGATCTCTCTTGGCCCCCTCTCTCTTACATAGTCTTCTCCTTTACCAGTGTCCCTGCTTGGGAACCATCTCAGCTTTGCCCTGTAGGTGTTTACACAGTAAATCACCCCAGAGAGTCTCTCCAAATTGGTCTTCCGTTGTGCCTTCCAGGACTCCAGGCTTATATGACTTATTCCATACCTTTCTTCTGATTTTGACCCGTCTTGTAGTTCCCTAGGACATGAGGTTGGCCTGGGTGAGTTTTATCTTGTGCAGCCCTGCAAAGCTCCATATCAGACCTTGTTGCTGGATTCCCTTTGCAGCACAGGGATTGCAGCAGGTCCTTCTATGGCCGGGTTTGCCTCCACACACTGTGGGTTATTTTCTCTCCTCCAGTGACAGAGGCAGTCTGGCTGCCTGCACTACATGTGTAGGTTTCAGCAAATGAATACTGCTCCTGTAGGATCTACACCTCAGGGCCTGGAAGGTGTCCACATAATTCAATAATCAGCAGTCAGCAAGAGAGGAGCGCAGGGCTGGTGACAAGAGCGCAAGCTCTGCTGCCCTGCTGTGTCCAACCTGCAATGCAGCGGCAGAGTCCCAGCGCAAACGAAGCTGCTGTGCACATCCCCCGGACCCGGGAGCGAGACAGGAGCGATGCGTCCCCTCCTCACACCAGCTCACATCTATTAGATATGAGAGCTCTGCATCTTCTAAAGAACTTGTTCTGACACAGTTCTCATCTGTGTCCAAGTAGAACAGTGATTTTTCCCAGTCTTCTCTGCTTTTGAGCCCAAAATGATCTGTCTAAGAATAAATAGCCCAACACATGACTGCTCATACACCTCACTCTTTGCAAGGCGCACGTTATCAGCTGCTTGGATGCTCTTAGCCAGTTTTTCTCAATGATGCCTGTCAGGCGTCCATCCCTGTCACGGCTGAGTGCCTCACATTATGCAGGCTCTGTTACGCGGGGGAAGACGGGGCAGGACTTTTACAATGTACCAAAGCTCAGAGAGGCACAGGAGTGCATTTCCAAAAAGTATGAGCAATTAGAAGTGCAGACAGGACACCGCTGGGCATTTTGAAAGCATCAGTCAGATCTCATTAACCTTCAGATCACTGCACTCAATGAAATCAGAGGGCATTAGCAGACTAAGTTGACTGACAGTCCCAAATCTCTATCTGTGCGTGAGGTGCTTAATACCTTTAAAAGTCTCACCCTGCAGTGACTTTCCAAGGTTACAGCGAGGTTTCGCAGCAGCGCGGGGAGCTGCAGAGGTCACTCGAGGCTGGGCGTCTGCCTGCGCTGCTTCTCTTCCTTGTACCACAAACAGGGGCTGGGATCAGCCTGTGTGACGCCGAGGGACCTACCCTGGAGAAGAGGCGCTGTGAGCCCTGTCCCCAGATGACACTCAGTCCACTGCTGTCACACCACTGATGCTGGGGGAAGCTCTGTGTCATGGTGTGGGGTTGAGTTTCTCCCCAGTGATACCCAACGTATCTGTGAGCAGCTGATGTGGAAAATATTACCCAACAGAGAGGAGGCTTGGCTCACCTGTGATTCACTAACAGAAAAAGGGAGCTTGGATCTGTAACCAATATTATTTACAAGGAATAATTCAGTGTGCTGTAATATTTTCTCCTGTCTTTCTCTAAAAACTCATTTCCTTTCCAGCCTGTGTCTTTTCCAGGCAGGCTGGTCTTTCATCAGCAGATGAACATTTTGTTTGTACCTCCATGTGTGTGCAAGTATGTACAGGACCAGTTCTTCCTGAGTGAACACACACCTTTCCCAGCCCTGGCAGCACCTCCGTGCCTCCCTCCCTCCTGCACTTGACAGATACAAAGAGCATTGTGTTCAGCAGCTCCCTCTGGGTAAAAAAGCCATCTCCGAACGCTGGCATATACTGGGCTTGTTGGAAAGTGGAAATGCAACCAGGTGTAGTCATGCTGCTCCAGCCTGGCTGCCAGCAACCCCAGTCTGTTCAAGAGAGACAATGTGCCCATGCTCGCTGCTGCCCATGCTTCCTGGTTTTTGGTGAGGTGAACCTCCCTCCCAGAAAACAAACCCAATTGTGCTCGTTAACAGCTCCCCTGAGTGATGCTTGCAGCCAACTGCTCTTCATCCGTGTGCTGTTTGCACACCGCCCTGACTTGCCTCCAGCGCTGCCCTGTGCCAAACTCTGCCAGTTTTGAGGGGTTCATCTGCTTGGAGGAGGCTGGAAGAAACCGGTACCTGAGATGGTCTGCTGGCGTCATCTGCTCCCTGTGGTGAGGCAGCTCTCCCCGAAGTCCAGACCCAAACCAGGACACAAGGGTGGCTTCTCTCTCCCTTCTCCTTCCTTCCCAGAACTTGAATCGGGCTCTGGTTCCAGCAATGACCCAGAAACAGTCTCCAACCTTCACCGCAGGGGAGGCTGTGGATGTTCGTGGCAGTGGGGAAGTTTCTGCTCATTTAGTGAAATTCAGTCCTCAGGTCTTTCCACAGATGTCTGATATCAGCAGGGCTACATCCATCCCAGACATCCCACCTTTTCACCTGCTCTCCTGTGGTGAATTTGTGCGCCCTGTGGTGGGTCTCTGGAGCTTCTTTGTCAGCATAGGATCAATGCAGATGGGAAGGAGTCTGGGCTCAGTGGGTTGGGGAGGATTTTCCTTTCTGACTTCAGTGGCAATAAAATTTCCTCCACTGAGCATGCCAGTGAACTGTACATCATTTCCAAACCCTTCCCAGGAGCTGGGTGGATATAGAAAATGGACGTGTCATAGAAAATGCTTCCAAGTGCCCCCTTTCTCTCCTTGCCTTATCTGAGCTGCTTGGGCAATGCTTTACTGGTCCCAGCTCCACACTCTGACACTTTCCCATGGCTTCTAGCTTTGGGAAAGCTGCAAAAAGCCAAACTTGCCGCCAGGTGACACTATGCCTACTTCTCTGCTGTGGCACATGCGCTGGGGTGGCCGTGGGGGTGGCCAGGGAGGCCTCTTGGCCCAAAGGAACTGGGTCTGGCACTGCTGAGGTCTCAGCAGCCCTGGCTCTGGGGTCTGCCCCAAGGCTTTGCATGCTCTGTATGGGGTCTCCCAGCTGTGGGGTGCTGCACTTTTTCGCACACCTGGGAAAGAGGACCCCATGCCAGCATTACCTGGTGGAAGAATGCCAATGCCCCATGGCCATGGCTATGCCAAAACAATAGAGAAGCCTCGTAGCAAAAAAAGAAATAATGGGTATGGCATAAGGAAGAGAGTTTTGCCCATTATCAAGGGCTTTTGGAAGCAAAATCACCCAGCCAAGAGGTTCAGAAATGATGTGCAAGAGAAATGACTATAAAAAATCACTTTCCTTAGTTGGGTTCCAAGTTACCAGCTCCAGGCATCACAGTGGGATGTCGAAAGAAGCCTTGTCTGTTCTTCTAGTTAAAATGAAAACTTAAAGGTCACCCAGTCTGCCCAAGACACAATGAACTGGCTGGCTTTCCACTGTTGTTATTTCTAGAGTGAGCCTGTAGCTTCATATTTGGAAGATCTTAACCAACCCTGTTGTTTATTTAGAAATAAAAGTAAATTGACATCAAAGACAGTTATTTTGGGCTTTAACTGCCAGGGTGATTTGAAGCTGACAACATGCAGCCTGAAACTATTAATATCTTCAATCAGGCCAAAAGGAGAGAAGGAGGGGAAAGAGTCTCAGGTCAATTTTCTGCCTGTTAGGGACTATTAGTGGTTCCACACAGGAAGCCAAAAAAAAAATTATATAGTACTATAAATTCTTCCATAAGCCACAAAACACCACAAATTTGCAGCTAATAAACCTGAAGATGCAGTAAGATTAGAAGCTGGAGATGGGACATTTGCTGACTATTTCAGTCCCAGTGCAGTGCAAGATGTTACTGCAGTGCCCTGGAGGGAGACTTTGTGCAGCCTCCGATAAGGACTTGCATTCCCACCTGTCCTCTGCTGGCATCTAATCAAGCTGCCAGTAAATATAATTACCACTTCTGCTAGTCGTGCTGGTTACTGTGGCCAAATCAAGCACTGGAAATGATTTAATTGGTAGTCTGCAAGCCCAGGGGGGCTGTCGTGACCATTTAGTTTGACCTTTTGCCTGGCACTGGCCAGACTGCTTTACCCAGATGTATGAAGGTCATGGCTTGGGGTTGAGCTTGAGCTGGGAAGAGCTGCCTGATCAGTCCAGAGTATGAAAAGTAACTGCACCATTAGGTGCCATATTTCTGTTGTGTAGCATCAGCATAAACCCTGCTCTCCTGATAGCGACTAACATGTACGGTGAGTATGTGCCCTTCCCCAGCATGGTCTGGACGATGAGATGCTGCAAGTGCCTGTAATTAATGAAAGGAGGGAGGGGGACGGGAAAGGACCTGGAACACATGTCTGACTCTAGCCAGCCTGGAGCCGTGCGCCCATCCCCTAAATGGAGACACACAAGAGGGGGATGCTCAAGTGTGCGCAGAAGAGGGAATGACCTATCATGAAATTAATCTGCTAGGGTCAGGGTCTTAATTTGGGAAACTGATATGTCCTAGAAAGGGCCATTTTTGGCAAATAATAAGGAGAAGCCAGGCTGTGATGGAGTGTGGCAGAGTTTATGGGTGTCCCAAAGGAGCAGAGATGGGCTCCCACACCGTGGGAAGGTTGTCAGGTACTAACGATACTGGATTTCTTCCAGGAGCAAGCAGCAATCTCTGTGCAAGGATTGATTCTGACAGCCTGGCCTGGAAACATCCCAGCCTCTCACTTACACCCTGCTGCACCATTTTAGAGGGCTTATGTGGCACTGAAATGTCTATTGCTGGGGCGGGGGGGACCTGTCTGTAGGTCCTGCCTTGTACGGCTGCAGCCGCCAGTCCTCTCTCGCACAGCTCTGTTCTCCATTTAAAAACGCAGCAGTGCCCAGAATGTGTCTGTTCCAACCAGTATTTCTGTCTGTTCTCTAACTGACGAAGGTACCGGATTAAATATGTTTTCAATTCTGTTTGATTTATTTAACAAGGTTGAAATAAGCCTTTGAGAGCGGGATCTCGTGGGGGGTCCTGGGAGCACAGGCGCTGCCATGCACATATCATTTACAAGACACAAAAGGAGCTGACCGCAAACCGGAGCAGTGGGGACCTCGGTCGCTGGGATGCACAGACAATAACCATGGAGCTGATGACTCAGACAGGAGAGGCACGGAGAAGGCTGCTGCACTTTGCCAAGCAGGGGAAGAAGGAAGACTCGAGGAAGCCTGGTCTACAGCAGAGTGTTTCCGAACTGCGGGAAGGAAGCTGGGGACCCCTACCTACCCCACAAGGTGCGCGAGCTCCTGATGGTCGGCCCCCCTGCAGCATTCTGCTGCTGGAAGGAGGGATCGTGGGGTGGGGGCAGAGCTTCTGTGCATCAGCACATGCACGGTGAAAAGATGCCTGCAGCTTGCCTCTACTCCCATTGCTGCTGCCTGCAGTGTCTGTTCCTCCTTTTCGCAGGCAACCAGTTCCCTCTCACGTGTTTTTGGAGGCAGAGGCTTCCCTTCTCTGGCACGGGCAGCTGCTCTCGCTCAGCTGCTCTGTGAGAGGGCTCTGTGTCCAAGGAGAAGGCTTCAAGCAAAAGCCCAAGGAGCCAGAGGAGTTGAAGATCCCCGAGAGGCCACAGCAAGCATGTGTGGAGACCCGGGGGCTGGAGGTTTGGGGAGAGTCGGTGCTGTCTGTCACTGCAAGATCAGCAGCTCCAGGGAGCGGGGAGCCAGGCTGGAGAGCTGGCAGCGTGCAAGAGGGGTGCAAGGGTGCAGAACATGAGGATTTGGTGGGGAAAGGGAAAATAGGCAGAGTCCTGGGAAGGGTGTGAGCCTTATAGCAGAGCCATTACCTATACAAAAATGCAGTGTCTCCAGAACTACCTTTTCACCTGGGCTGGATTCACTCCCTGTTGTTTTGCTTCATAATTTTCAAAAATATCATGTCTGCATGGGGTCGTGTTCAGCCAAAGCTCAGAGCCCAGTTGGAAGTTACCTGACTGGTTCAGAGGCTGAGCTGCATCAGTGAGGACAGATTTCTGGCAGTCCAGGCTTCCGATCTTGGGGGAGATGATGCAGCAAACTGGGACCAGTCAGTCCAAGGAGACGGCAGAAGGGATGAGCCTGGTCCCCATGCTCCCCGGCAGTGCCTAGTGCATTTGCCAATTCAGTTTTACAGGTGGCTTTCTCTGTTTGGAAATGCCACTTTCCATTTACACGATGATCAGAGCAAGCAGTGTACTTTATAGCTTTGTTCTTAGACCAGACATAGGGACCTGTGCAACCAGGGCCCTGAGCTGTGGTCCCTCTCTCCAAAAAGCCACCTGCCCCCTTCCTTTCTCCATGCCCAAGCCTCTGCTGAAGTCCTCTCCCTCCTCTGGCAGGGCAGGGTGGGACCATGGAGCCAAGCTGCCTATGATGATCTGCCCAGGGACCCACGCTGACACACAGCAGGGTCAGAGCATCGGGATGCTGAGGAGGGAGCAGAGCAGCTCAGAGCAGCAAACAGGACATCTTTGGGGGAGTAAAAAACATCAGCTACTTTGGGAATTGCACAGGCTGGGTTTAGCATCAAGAGACTGCACAAAAGGTTTCAAACTGAACATTCTGATGAAGACAAATGCCACTTGAGGAGCAAGGTAGCACTTGGCAGACAGTTTTCCAGGATAATAGCAAGGCCTGCCTGGCCATAAAAGGGTTAAACAACCCTTGTATGAGCTGTGTCGGAGAGATTTCCCATTTCCTCCTTCCTGCCTTCATTGCCCGAGGTGCACTTTATATTAATTTTTTTTTTTTCTCCCATAGAAAATCCAACTCTCCGGAGGAGTCGGTAGGTTCCAGCTCTGCTCTGCATTTACAGACTCAACTAATTACCCGGATAATAGGGCAGTGCGCTGTGAAAGCCTGTGGTAAGGGCATTTCCTGTGAGGCAAGGTTAGGCAGATAAAACGCCTGGAGCCAGAGGGTTTTGGATTCAGCCCTTCTGGGAGATGTTTTTAATTTATTAGCGCTATTTTTTAAAAATAAATTAAAAGGTTTTTAAATGAATGGCGTTTTGCTCTTTCCAAGTGATTTATCTCCTTTGTCTGATGAGCAGAGGAGCTGGCAGGGACGTGGATGGGGAGAGAGCAGTCAGAGAGATAGGAAGAGGCAGGGTCATCCCAGGCGGAGGGGACGGGTGAGGGCTGCGGGGCCTCTCTGAGCTGCTTCCCCATCATGTCCATGTCAGAGACGGGCCAGAGATGCCCAAACAACCAGGGGAGCAGCACTTTTGGGGCAGATAATTTCTATTTTGGTGGTAGCCCAGAGGCCTTCAGCATTTTGGGCTGGTCCTGGGGAGCAGCCGTTCATTTCCCATCCCCATCTCTGCTCTGGCAGCCACCTTAGCCCTGCTGTGGGGTGGGGAGACAGGACACTGTCCGAGGCACGTGTTCGCTCTACCAGTGTCAGGGTCTTGTCTGGCTGCATGTGCCAGGGCAGGGAGGAGCACTGGCCCCTATTTTCAGCTCAGCCCATGCTCCATGTATGCAGGGGACTCGGCCAAGTCCATGGACAGGTCCATTGGGAGTGCCACAGCTCTTACTTTTGCAATTCTCCCTTGCCACCTTTGTCTCAGCAGCTCTAAATCGAGACCTGAGCAGGCGTTGGGGGATACGCAATGGTGTTTGTGATAGGGGACCCTGCACATACCCACACCAGGGTGCTGCTCAGCACTGCCAGCCCATGCACACCCGAGAGCCATGTGAGGGTGCAGACCTGCCTAACCTGTATCAGAGGACTTGCCTTGATGGGTCTGCTCACCATGCGTGTGTGGCAGTCGGTGCTCAGGGCCACAACACCTCCCCTCCCTGTGTGGCCAAAACAGTCCTGATGGGAGAAAAAACAGTTTCTCCTTTTCTTCAAAGTAGAGCTCCCAGCCCAGTGGTGTTTTCAGTGAAGTAATACTGTTTTGGTGGAAGACATGGGAAGATCCATGCAGGAACTTCTCCACTCCTTGAGCTGCCCTCTCCTCTTTCTGTCTGGGGTCTGCCCTGCTTTGCCATGGGGACACTGGCAAGGCTGAGGGCTCCCTAACAGCAGTCGAGTGAGGAAATGCTAAATGATGGTTTATGTGCACTGGTGTTTGGAGCTAGGACCTGGGGGCCAGCTCCAAAATTCACCTTCCATGATTAGATGCCCTCCTCATGGCTATCTGTGTGTGAAGTGCTACATGCAGACTCACAGAGACATATATAGTTTCAGGTCACCCACCCCTTCCATCCCTTCACCCTGCAGAGAGCAGCAACTTGGGACTTGGCCGCCTGGGTGTACTTTGTGCATTCACCTTTCCCTCCAGGTCTGATCCACGAGAGATTTGTATTCCAGGGAAGCAGAGGGCTAAGAACAGCGTTATCACAACCTATCTAATGAGGTCGAAGTCAAGCACTACAAGGCATGAGGCAATTATTCATCATCCTTTAGATTGCATTCAGACTGGTTGCAAAGCTCAAGGACCTTAGGACACTGGTCAGCTTTCCAGGTGAATGTGGTAAGGAGGAAACCTGAGCACAAGACGAGTGTCACTGTGGAAATTCACGTCACAGGGATCCCCCCATGAGAAATACTGTCCTCACACAGCAGTGGGGAACTTGGCTCCTGTATTAGCACCATGCAAACCTTTGGATGTCACTTTTTCCTTGCTGCTTCTCTGAAAACACAGCCCCGCCTCCTCTAGCACTCTTCCCCAGAGCTGAGTATGAGACCTGAATGTTTCTAAGAATGCCTCTTGCTGCTGTTGACTTCTCTTCACATTAACTTTTCCATAAACAACCCTACTTACCAGGCTTATGCTACAGAACAGGTATAATCCAACCCCCCATCCCTTCTCCCTGCATTGTTAAAGATTGAGAAATTAAGTCCAACATAGTCAAGAAATGTAAAAGTTAAGACCCTTCCATCCAAACAGCAGGAAGCCAGTTATGCTGCCTGATGTTTTACAGCAAACATTAAATGCCCTAAAGAGCAATACACACCAGGGCAGGTTTTACAGGGCAAAGCAGGAGCAGCGAAGTGAAGTGAAGAACAGCGCGGCTGGAGTCTCAGCTTTTGGCATGTCTCACTCCTGCTTCTTGCAAAATATGGTGCTTCCCCTTGGCTTTTCTTTTCTCCTTCATTTCACTTTCCCTCTCCTCACCCAAAGCCCTCTCAGGATCCCACCACCCCACTGCACCACGTCATCTGCTGTGGTCACAACGCTCCCCTTGGCCAGAGGTCTTCCCCTCTGGGCATGCCTATGGGTTATGGTTGTCCTTTCCTTGGTATTTAAAGTCTCTGTCCCCAGCTGGCCCTGCTCTGCTTACCAGGCAGTGCTGGCTCTGCTTTGTATCACCTGAGCTTACACCTTATTTAAATGATCTAGTCCATTACCCAAAGGGGCTACAGGAAGAACATGTCACATAAGCACACTTGCACTCTTATTTACTCTGTGTTTTTTGGAAAGGGCTAAAAAATGCCAGGTATCACCCACTTCAACGATCTAATACCTTGTTTCATGGCTCAGACACGCTTGGGGTTTCTTCCCACAGCCCTGCAGCGTTGCTCTGTGTCATCTCTCAGGCTTATGGGAACTGGTGAGGGAATCTCACTAGGCTTCAAGGCTATTTCGAAACCCTATTGGGAATCCGGCCAGAGCGGCTCTGACTTGCTTCAAGCCCAGGTTTTCTTCCCAGGAAGAGGAGGCTGGGGGGGCCGATGAACAGCCAGATCTTGTCCTGACAGAGAAAATTTTCTTGGAGTTGCTTTCTCCAACTATATGCTGGTGTTTGGCCGGTTGAGACCTGGTGGGTGTTGCAGATTCAGCTCTGTCTACCTGCCCCTCATCCGCATAGAAAACACAGAGCTGCTCTTGCTCTGTACCTGGCAGAGCTGACTTGTGTACAGTAGCTGCAGGTCAATGCAGGGGAAAGATGAGGTCATTCATCTGGCTTCACTTTATTTCTTTCTAGATTTTCTACCCTCCTAAAATATCAAGGCCAAGCCATCTCCAAGAACAGATGCTTCGCTGGGATCTCTTTTTGCAGAAATTATAGGACCTGGGGTAGGCGTCTGGTGTGATTGTGCATAGACAGCTTGTACACTGCTGAGACCTGCATGGAGCAGTGGGTGCTGTGTATCATGGAGTTTTGGCTGCATTTGATAAAAATAGAAGTTTTTGTGTCTAGCTGAATATGAGAAGACACATTTAGCTTAGAGGAACAAAGGTTTCTGCACCTAAAACTTCCTAGGCTTTTCTGAAAACCCTGAAACAATTTTTTTCCTCTCAACTTTTACAGTTCAGCTATTGTGCCTGGCTTATAATCAGCATCTGGCCACAAATACTCATTTTAGGAACCCTGGAGAAGTTTCTGTCTTCACCAGCTCTTACCATCCTGCTGCCTTCCAGGAGGTAACACCCACGGGGTAACTGAGAACACAGTTTGGTCTCCACAAGCCAAGAAAATGTGCTAAGTGCTGTCAACAGAATGTAATCATAATTTGAGTTAAAGGGTATATGTGGAGACTGTAATAGTCTCCACATACCCAGGAACCGAGAGGTGGTAGGTAGATGCAGATCTAAGAGCTTGGTTGAGCTGTTGCAGCCAAATGCTTGGCTGTTTTTTGCCCCAAAGCTTGGCCAGCTTTGGTCAGCAGGGTAAATGAGTGCTGGAGAGTAACACGAGGGGGATGGCTCCACTTGAGGAACAATGCGTTCCTCAAAGATCAGTGACTTGAAATACTTGCTAACCTGGAGGTGACAGTTAGATGCTCAGGCCAAGAGGAGCAAAAGCCATCTCACTCTCACTTGAAGACACTCCTTCAGTGTGATCAGATGTGGAGGAGAGTTTGGAGATCTCGCCCACAGCACTGTCCTTGCTGCTGCTGGCAGCTCATGGAGGCAGTGTGCTGTGGGATACTCACACACACAAGTCCATCAGAGTCTGGGCACAGGCAGTAGTCAGGCAGAGGCCTGCTCCAAGGGGACAGCCCCTGCAGGTTGAATACTCCCAGGGCTGCCTGGTCAGCAAGGACAGGACTTCCACTGCAGCATCCCCGCAGTGCTGTGCAGTCCCATCCCTGTAGGAACTGAGAGCGAGAGAGGGAGACACTGAGCTCCCCTGAGTGCTGGGCATCTCAGGTGAGCAACAAAAGGCAAAAAGTTCTAGAGCAGGAACAGAGGGGAAGAGAGAGAAAATGAGCTCTCAGCGCAAGTGTCTATGGAAACTGAATTATATCCCAGGGCAATGGAAGCCCTTTAGTCTTTCCCACAGTAAATAAGGGGCAACTTACTTCTCTGCTGCCCCATCCTGCTTGGGATGGGCAGCAGCATGGGTTCACCTTGGCTGCAGAATAAGGTTGCCCTGATGCATGCTGTGCTGTTGCTGCATAGTCTGCCTGGGCTATAGCCCAAACAGGGTTTTCTTCCATCAGCAAGTCCTCCACTCCTCCCTGCAACATGCCTGCCTTTGTGCTGCCCGAATGCCACGACTCTGCCCTCACGTATCTGTCTGTGCCCACCAGAAATGGCTGGGGAGAAAACCAAGCTGGCACAGTGGCAAGGGAGATCCGTAGATCACCAGAGGAGACCATCCAGCCTCCCTGCCTGCACCATCCCTGGCACGGTTCAGCCTCTCTCCAGCTGAGCCCTTCTGGGTGGCCCCAGGATGTGCCAGTCTGAAAGTCAGAGACAATGCCTGTCATGGTCCTGACCCCGAGGAGCATGTCTAGGGACTGAGGGTTTGCCTGGCACTTCCACTCTCACCCAATTGCTGCTGCTGGCACTGCACTGGGCACAGAGGGGTCCTGTCTCCTTGAATAGCACTTGAATGCTGGAAAGTGTCACCTCCTTTTGCCTTGACCCAGACCCCTTAGATGTCCCTGGCAAGGAGTGAGGGCTTGACTACGACTCCAGGGCCTGCATGGAGGGACATGTTTCTGCACAATTAAGGCAACAGGGACCTCTTCCAGTCTTTCAGAGCCTTGATTTATTTGCTTTGTTGCTGTTTCCTCCTAAGCCGATGCCCAGCACATGAGACCCAAGCAATTCATACTGCTGTCAAAGGTGCGGTGTGTGCGAGGCAAGGCTGTCAGATTTAAGTCTCTCTGAGTTCAGGGTGACCTGTCTGCTGCTAATGAAGATGTGTCCTGGAGGAGAGTTCATTCCTGCTCCCCATCTTCCCTTGTGGTCTCCTGACAGATTGCCTGCTCAGCCATGCCAAGAACATGGTGCAAGATGGGGTCAGCTGGCTATGGGTGACGCCAGATGACATGAGACCATGTGGAGAGATATTCCACAAATCCACAAGGATTTTACCAGCCTTGAACTCAAGCCAGCCCCTCATTTTGATGGAGTCAAATGTTTAGGAGGCTTTGGGACTACATGTATGTGGTGAGGACGTAGGAACACTCCCAGAGCAGGGCATGCATGCAAGCTCTCTGGATGGCACCAGGATTAGACTTGTGTCCGGGACCTCAAAGCCCCCTCCCAGCCACTCTTCCCACATGCACAGACCCCTCTGCAGCAGCACAGCCAGAACAGCTTGCATAGATGCAGGGAGAAGTCCAGTCTGCCACCACCCCAGGAAGCATCATGCCCTGGGCATCTACTTGCTGAGCTGGTGCTCAGAGCCAGCCCTACTGCTGCTCTCATAGCATGGTAACAAATGAACACGCAGTGGAGCTGACCCAGAGACACCAACCCTTTTCTGTGGGCTGTGCTGAAGGGGATGAACACACACGAGCTCTTTAGGACAGAGAAGAAAACAGGTAACTCACAGGGTTTCCAAGCTGTGCAGTCCATCAAAGCCGTTGGCTCCCAGGCTTTGGATCCGGTTGTTGTGCAGGTGCCTGTGGACAAAAGGAGATGGTCAGTGGAGGTGCAAGCTGACCTTTTCCTGCCAGTCTGAGCCATGGCCCAGGGACATCCTGCAAGCTAAGCACAGCCTGGGCTGGGATGTTGAGGGGTGTTACAAGGTCCCCTCTCTTGCCCCATGAGATATATGCAAGGTGCAATAGTGCTTGCAGAGAAGCTACAGAGCTCCCATTTGTCCCAGGAAATCCAGACTGACGTAGGAGTTTTCCTGGGACCTCCACTTTTGCAGCTGCTGGGTGACTTGTGATGAACATGCTTAAGCAAGAAGCTTCAAGAAACACCCTAGATCTCACCTTACATTGTGCCCAACCCTACAAAGCGCCATGTGGCTTCAACAGTTGTTCACGGGCACTGAATGCTATCTAAGGACACAGTCATATTTGGACTCCTCAGAATCTTGTTAGCAGCAAAAAGGCTTTGAGTTCAAAATGATCCTGTTAGTCACAGTTCATTAATTTTACTTGCAAAAAAATGAAAATGCTGCAAGTTCCTGGATTAGCTCCAGTTTGATTGCGATGAAACCTGTCTTCAGTTTAATGCTTTAGAGTGTCTGGCTGAAGTGTAGGGGCCATGCAACAGGCTGATGCACATTCCTTACACTAAGGCAACAATTTTTTCCTGTTCTCCTTCATCCTGGTGCTACATGCCATGAACATTTAGTGCTTAAGGGCTCTGGAGCTCCCAGCCTTAATGTTGGTTCTGGAGGCCCATGTGCTGGGATACCCTGCAAAGCCACCTGGGGTATTTTTGCCTTGGAAGCTCCATGGGTGAAGAGTTCCTGGAGTCACATCTGCTGGGTTCTCTGTTTCCATGGGCCCCTTACTCCCATGTCTCAGTTTTTTGGCAAACCCAAGACCTTAATTCCTGGATTCTTCCTCTCCAATTGTCAGAGGCTCTGTGTGTGTATGTGTGTGTGTGCGTGCATGCACACATCTGAGTGTTTTTACCATCTGGCTTCCTTTACAGCTGGTGGAAGCTGCGTGGCTAATTGTGCATCCCCCTCTGAGATCCCACTCAAGGGCACCTTGAAGTCCATATAGAGACATCTTATTATCAGCCTGAGGAAAGTCTGCTGAAAACCAGGAGAAGACAACCCAATGCTGTCCAGCCTCCACTTCTACCAGCCTGTGCTTAAGCACATTAGTGATGTCCGTGCTTGCACTGGGATGGTCTGTGCAGAGAAATGCCCACCAAGGAGGTAAGGTCCTCTGGGGCAGGATACCCTCCTTGCCCTCTGTCAGGGTAGATTTCCCCATCAGTGCATTTTATAGTTGAGGTTTTCCTTTAACACAGAGTGCCATGTGGTTAATCTGCTGCCACACCACTCGCATTTGGGGACCTTTTCTCCCTTGCCCACACTCAGGGACACACCAGCCTTTGTCCAACACTGCTGCCTCCTTCCAAGAGCCTGGGGGAGACTCCATGCTGGCAGGTGGATCAATGACTTTTTCGTTATTTGCTGCTTGATCTAAATCTGTCTCAGCTTGAAAAATCTCTCACTCCACCTGGATTCAAGTGTGAGCTGTTTGGCTGAGCACAGGCAGCTCCCACTGCCAAATATTCTAGTGTAAAACAGGAGGGAGCTGGGAGTGGAGGAACAGCCAGGCTCTAGGGCAGTTTGGTAGGGCCTTGCAAAACAGAATCCAGCCCAAGACGGATGTTTGTCATTGGGATGAGAACATACAAACATTGCAGAGGAAGGGGAAGGGAGGGGAAAGATGTGTGATAAAATATGTTTGCTCCTTTGAGCAAATAGAAAAAAGAAAAGGATGTTGCCTGCAAGAAAACTTGGTTTGATTTTGACTCTTAGGGGAGAAAAGAAGCTGAGATCAAAATCAGAATCTTACAGGAGAAATTCCTCTTTGTTACAAGAAGAGAAGTTCAAGTGCAGATGGTTTCCTCTATCAAATATTATGGGACAGCTTCAGATCATGTTGCCCCTACTTGACTCGGCACTACCAGTGCAAGATGGTGCCAACAATTTTGGGTCCCTTTGAGCACTGAATATTGACTTTGGCAAATCGAAGGTTTGGATCTGGAGTTGCTCTGTAGTCGCAGCAAGAGGTGTCATAGGAACCCCTTGTCCCATACCTCTGTGTACTGTGAGGGGACAGCGTGGGGAGAAAGGAAATACTGGATGCTAGGGAAGATGGGAGCTCCCTGGAGCTTTGTTGGGGTGGTACAACAGGACACCTTGTCTAAGCTCAGACATACTGAGCAGTTGACTGCTATCACTCAAGTCAGGCAGGCAAGGAGACAGAATAGAAAAGCAATCACCTGCTGTGTTTATATTTGGATCTAAAGTGCTTTGTTTGGAGGCAGAGTAATGAAAATCATCAGAAGGAAGTTCTTTGTTGCTGAGAAAATTATTAGCAACTGAAAAAGAAAGTTATAAAAAAATTTGCTATCCAAGCTGAACTCTAGAGTTGTTACCCAACCACATGGCAATAATAGAAACAAGAGAGTTGGAAAGGTAAACACTTGAAAAGACATTCCTTTCTCCCATCCTGCCTTTTTTTTCTCCCCTGGTAAACAAATTTTAACAAGTGGAATTGCAACATCTCCAGTGTGTGTCAATTTGAGCTCAGCCCACACGACGTTATATTCTGCCCTGTAAATTACAGCTGGTTTGATAGCAGCTTGAGAAACTTGGTTCTGGGCTATAAACAACCCTCTTGTGATGCAAAACCATGAGAAAACTTTAAGCCCTTCCTATTCCTATTGGAGCTAGTATTCACCACTGTCCTCAGTAAGAGCAACGAGCTTTAAGATCTGTGTATCTCCTTTGCGGGTCAGTGCCACGGAGTGAGGCTGGTTTTGGGCAATCATCCATGAAAGCAGCTTTGCCCAGGAAGGATCAGGACAGTCATTGCTCTTTTGTGGGCTGGCATGCAGGCTGTTTTTCAGTTATGCATCTCCATTAGAAAACAGTGGTCTCTTTGCAAAAGCAATTGTCACGACTGACCTCTGGCAGGGTGGCAGACAATTTGCCCTGTGTGCTCCTGCAGCAGCACAAGTGCTACCACATGCCACGAGACAAGCCAGCTCTGCTGTGTCAGGTGAACCCATGCTCCATCTTGCTGAAAGGCAGCATAAATGACAGTGGGCTGCGGAATACCAAATGGCCACAATCCCCCAGACAGGCTAGGGAGAGATGCTTCATCTTGGTTTGTGTCTCAGGTGATGAGACTTTAGAAGCACACCAGAAAAAAACCCACAAGCCTACAAGATTATTTTGTGCCCCACAAAAAAAAAAGCACAACAGTTTCTAGAAGGAAGATTTTCTGTCCTTGCCAACAATTTCTTATCACAAATTGAGCATAACTGTGATTTTTCCAAATTGTCCCTGCAGAACTCCTAGTAGAATTTGTTTGATTTTCATTTCACTTCCTTTTCCATATATTTTTCCAGTGGGTTAAAAGATCCTGGAGAACTGTCTTGTACTGAACTGAGAGACAGTCCAACACAGTCATTAGCACTGTGAGCTCCAACTCTGGAAATGCCACCTCCAAGGGGACAGGGCACCTCTGTCATTTGTCTTACACCCAAGGGAAAGCAGGTTGAGCTAATTCACTAAATACTGGTTCAATAAAGGTCCTTGTCTGCATGAACAAGGGAGTAGGCTGTAAGAAAAGGGAAATTATATTACATCTGCATTGTGCACTGGTGAAACCGGCTCTGGAAGGCTAAATGTATTTCTGGTACCCACATTGTTAACTGGCTGTTGATAATTTGGAATGGGTGCAGAGAAGAGCAATAAAAATGATCCAAGGGCTGGAAAAAACTAGGATGGAGACTTAGAGAACTCAATCTCTTTAGCTTATTAAAAATAAGATCAAGGGGATGAGTGCAGTGTAATGTATAGGATTTTTCCTGGTTAGAAAATGGGTACTAAAATGGTTCTGTGATTTAATGGAGAAAAGAATAATAACAACAAATGTCTGAAGTCAAAGCCAAAGAAAATTCAAATGGGAAATATGAGCTTTTTTTTTTTTTTGTTAACACTAAGGATGATTAACCACTGGAACAAACTACAAAGAGAAGTGGTGGATTCTCCATCGCTTTCATTTCTAATGACTTCATTTTCTCTTCTCAAAAAGGACAAATGTAAACATTTTCCACCAGTTATTTGCATTAGATGATTTGAACCAAGTTCAAATCTGATATGATATGAATTCTCCCACTGGACCAGCCATTGCCATGATGAATTTCCAGATCCATTGTGGCAAAATTGTACTTTTCCGCAACTTGGCCATGGATAAGTAGAGAAACCTGAATCATAAATGGTGCAAATTCGCATGGATTATTTCCGGCAGTGAAGGACCAGCATGAGACTTGTCTGGTGAAGAATAAAGCTTGATCAGAAGTGACATTCTTAGGGGTGCATTGGAGTGCTATTTGCACTTCCTCAAGTGCTCGAGAGGGAAACTCACTTTTGCCAAGGCAGCATGCTTGGTCCTCAGAGAGAAAAGGCACTTTTCCAAATTGAAAGGCCCATGAATGGGACCCAGATGTTCCAGGCAATATTGTTCTTAGTAATAATGAATTGCACATGCATGGCACTCCCCGCCAACACCAAGGTTCCCAAGAACTTCTCAGAGAGGGACTTGTTAACTCCCTTATACAGGTGAAGGTAGCGATGCAAAAGCTCATCCTGACACTGTGATCTACCAGATCTTGGGTTTGTCATGCTGGGGACCTCTGACTCCCACAGATGCCAGCTGAAACTACTGGTGCTCAGCTCCCCTGGAAAGGAGGGATGAGATGTTTGATGTTTGCTCCCAGGCAGGGAGGACACTGAAAATCAGTGGTCCCATTTGAAAGTTTTGGCCAGAGTAACACCAGAACAAGGACCAAAATGGGAATGGGAACCCAGGAGTCTTGGAAACTAATTTTCTCCTCTAGTGACTAAACCATGCTGTTAGAGAGAGCGGCATCATGTCCTTACATGATGAAAACTGTAAGAAAATAAATTCTACTAAGTGTCCTTCATTTACTGTCTTCAGATCACAACACATTTAACTGGAAGGTCTTGCTGGGTGACCTAGGAGGGAAGCACTTTCAGGTGAGTGTCTTGTCCTTAACATTAGAACATTAGCTGAAATTCAGGTTGCATGAAGGTAAAGTGATGTGAAACAGGGTAAACCAGTCTTATATGAGCATATGCAGTCACAGGCTCTTAAATATCTATAGGAAGGAACTCTTGATGTTTAGTAGCTGTCAAAAAGGCAAATCAAATGATAGGAATGACTAGAAAAGAGAAAATGGGCTACAGAATGGCATTATGCCATTGTATAAACTAATTGTTCATTCTCCTCTTCGCTACAGTGTGCGGTCCTGGCCTCTCCACCTCAAAGGCATGGAGGAATGAACAAGTGTGATATGTAGACAAACTTTTGATTGTAAAACAGCTAACTGGATGGAGACTGGAAAAGTTGCGACGAGGGAAGGGTATGACAGTAATAAATACAGTTATGGCACAGATGAGGTAGAGACAGAGTACAGGAATTAGGGAGTGTTAAGTAAAACTATCTGATAGCAGCATCAAAACAGCTTTCCCAGAGTCCTTGTTTTTGAAAGACCTGTGTGCAGGCAGACAAGGGTCAGGGCCAGATAAGAGGAGCAGAGCATCTTTTTTGCATTATGGGGCCAAGTTAACTCACTGGCTCCAAGCTCACCGCACGTAGGGCAACAAGTGCTGGGTCCTTTTGACAGCAGGATGTTCAGCATTGCAGGAATGTTTGAGTCAGTGGGGTTTCCACGCTCCCTGTGGACCCAAACAGAGAAGGATCGGGGGTTTGACCTCATTTGCTCTAACTTAAGGGATTCCCTGCCATGTGAATCAAGTAAAACTATCCAAAGACTTTCTCTAGCCAGGTCCATCATTACAGGGCTGCAGAACAAACCTCTCTACTGCCTGGCCTGTGTAGAAGTGGGTACCCTGACTCCATGTCCCATCCACCTCCCAGCATCTCTGCTGAGAGCGCTCACAGCTTCTTTGGTAACACCAGGAAAGAAGGGAACTGCAACCTGTTTCAGAGATGTGGCAGCAAGGACATGTCCGCAGCGTTGGGGAAATTCCTGGCTACGGTTCCCAAATTCATCCATGTGAGATTTTACTGCAGGACTAATGGACCCCTCTGGGGCTGTGGATGAAAGAGGTGCTGTGATTCCTGGTTTGGGAGTTGACTTTCTGCTGAATTCAGCTGACAGAGGAGATGAGGGACACTAACAAGAACTGCTGTCATGCACTTTATCAGCCTGTCAGCACAGCAGCATGGGGGTTTCAAATGCTCACTTCTAAAGGAAAAATCTTTTATGCCCGAGAAGATGCTTTTTGTATAAAAACCTTTGCTTCATACAAATCATTAACTGAAAATATTTGGGACTATTTCTGCTTGTAGATGCTAAGGCACATTCTGTCAGACCTGGAGTGAAGATATTCAGTATCCTATTCCCGTGAGCCCCCCTGATCAAACAAGCCATTTACCTTCTGCACAGTGCCAACACCACAGCACGTGAAACCCTTGATATCAAGGCTGGGGAAAGGATGGTGCCAATTACCGAGACCCATAGATTTCATGATGAGTGATTTACATGAGGCTCTGCTTGCTGAACACCCTGCAACCCTAGTTGGAAACCTGCAGCAGCGGTACATGGGAATAAGATCAGGGAATTCCTCAACAGAGGTGTAATTTATTAGCAGAGACTGAATCCCTTAACTTGTTCCAGATTGAGGCTTGTATATTCTGATGGTGGTGCTTTGTGTCAGTGCAGGATGATCACCCACATCTCTCCCAAAGGCCCAAGGTGTGTGGAGGAGGAAAAGCACATCTCTGCACCTGGGAAGGTCATGCCCTCAGCTGTGGTCAGCCGTGTCCATGAGTATTAACCAGGCTGTATATGAGAGACTCCCCTGTGCTCCTCCACATCTGCCCTTGGCTCTCCTCCCCCAGGTGCTCATTTTAATACCTCTCAGGCTAGAAGTTTCACAACGTTTATGGTAGTGGCCAGCACTTCTCAATCTACGTGCAAATTCAAACACAGAATGCACATATATATCATCTGCATCCCGGTAGGGAAATTCTCCTCGCAAACTTTACTGTCTAGCTCGGTTGGCTTTTGGGAACATTTGCTTCTCAGCTTGGTGGGTGACTCTGAAGCAGGGAAACATCCCTGGTAGGGCGCGCAGGAAGAACACTGGGTGACTTTCCACTGTCTGTGCGCTGACAAGGGTATGCATGGAAGCATGGGAGAGATTTATGGGGCCAGTTCTGCCAAACACTTGTGATCCCACAAAAATTTAGCATCGTGTCCCACAGCGCCTGGCAGGATCACACATGTGTTCCCTTCCAATTGTCTGTGGTGGGACATTATTCTCTCCCTTGTGACCTAATGGTCAATGACTTTTATTTCTTGAGCTTGCCTGTTTAATTAAGGAGTTGCTTCTCACCCAAAGTATGGGATAAGCCAGAATGAAAGCAGCATGCTTTTGAGACTGAAATAAAATCCCAAATGTCAGCTCACCCTCCGTGCTAGCTATTAAAGCTGAATGAAGTGGTTGCATTATGATGGTCATGGGATGCCTTGTAGAATGAGCACTATTGTGGGTGAAAACTACTTATTTGACATTTCTCAAGTTGCTTTTAGCATTTCTCCTAAATAAGCCTTTATGCTTTGTCTAAACAGCTGAAGTTGATGCTAATAAAACTCTGGACTGCCCTTTGTCCAAGCACTTTCTATGCTAGATGGCTTCAGTAAACACTTTAAATTTTGAAAGCAAAATAATTGCTAAACTTTCACTAAGGCACCACATGCTGAGGTTACTTAATATCCTGGTATCCATCTGTATTACCAAGCTAAAAGGTAGCATTCCATGTAGATACAGAAGCTCTAAAGTAATTGGCAATCACACCTGAACTTGCTAATCACCACCAAAAAAGTAATGACTAGCTAATTAGCACATGTAAACTTCCTTTCAAAAGCTGGATAATATACAAGCCTCTGTTGGTAGAGAGGATGCACCTCCTGATGTAACTGCCCAAGACATCAGTTTGCTTTCTAATTACAGGCTGCAGAGGGTTTTAGTGTGCCTCGCTGCCCATGGAGGAAATGTTTCCCTCCTGGACAAGGTATCTTCTGAGGGCAGCACTCTTCTCTACATTGCTCTGAATGCTGGCAGTAAAATGTTTATAATGCGAACTGGACAAGAACATGCACCATGGGGTTGTGATCACTGCAAAGGATAGTTGATCTGCATGTATAACACTCATGCAAATAAGCCCACACAGGCTTGGACAAGGTGTTGAGGTTAGACCTTTTGTGCAAAATCATATTTGGTCAAAACGTTTTGTTGGCATGTTTTCCAAGAAAAAAATAATTGACTTTTGACCTGGCTGCAAGTTGTTGCAGGTTTTTTGCTGGTTTTTTTTTTTTTTTTATGTTGATGATAGAAATTCCTGTAGTCTTAACATTGGGATTGGAGGGGGAAATAGAAATGAGAAGCTTTTTGTTGCCTGAATCTTCAGGGGGAAAGAAGTCTGCTTTTTGTTTCCAGATACTGGTGTTTTTTTTTAATGCACAGCATTTTTTGAAAAGTATCAGGGAGCTTTTTGGCTCTTCAGTGAAAAGGACAGAAAACATGAAAAAAATCCAAAGTGGCAATTTTAGCACTTCATATCAAACAAATTCCTTGACTTTCGTGAACAAAACCTGCTGGCCTTACAGCAAAAAGCTGCCCCTGGGGAGCGACCAGCAGGTCTTCCCATGGGAGGAGGACCCCGTTTGCCAGGCACGGTCAGCACCTTGTCCCAGCCGGAGGATGCCACGGCTGCGAGGGAGTAACAAGCAGAGAAGGCTTACAGCACCACGAGGCTGCTGAGGTTCTGGAAGGCGTAATCGGGAATGTGCCAGATCTGGTTGAGTGCCAGGGTCATGGCTTGCAGCGCTGGCAGGTGGTTCAGAGCTTGGACAGGGATCTCCGTCAGGGCATTATCATCCAGCCACAGGTGACGCAAGGAGAGCAGCCCCTCAAAGCTCTTCTCGGGCACCACAGAGATAAGGTTTGCATCCAGGCGTCTGAGTGGGAAAGAAACAGGGTGGGGATAAGTGAGAGACGGATCTAGCATTGCTTTATGTGCCCGCAGTGTTATGCAAAGGGAGTTTTGATGCTGAGGCGGGATGGATTGATGGCCAGGGAGATTGGATTAGGCTGTAAATAGTGATTAGCATAAGGAGGTCTCAGTGCAAGGCTCCAGCCTGTGCTTGGAGATGTTTGACTACTGCCAAGGACGATCCCTTCTTGATGGCCATTTAGTGCTGCCAACTCATGGCAGCTTCTTAAACAAAATGGTTGGGCTAAGCCCTTTCACACAGACCCACCAGATGGACACTGGCCAGCTGCGGCTTGCAGGCACCCCCTTCAAAAATGAGCATCAAAGCTGCATCCCCTGGGGCTGGGCTTGCCATGCTGATCTATGGAGGTACAGCCCTATTAGGGTACCCCACCACCCGCTCAGACGCTCTACTGCGGGGTGTGCAGGACAGCCAAACTGTGTGGCCAAAGCCCCATTCCAGAAGAAAAGGATTTGTCTGGAAATGCAAAATATGTGGCAGCCCTGCTTGGGATCCTGTGTTTGATCCGAACAGCCAGAGCTACCTGCAAAAGCACCGTGAACAAGTCAGACCATATGTCATGGTGCAGGAATTAAGCCTGTGCTCTCTGTATCGCACATGTTCAGGCCTTTCTTTCTCCTTGATTTGCCAATTGCTTTTTTTTTTTTTTAATCATCATGGAAACCTTAAGGCGGTTGAATTTGAGGTTTAATTTGGTGAGAAACTTTAATTTTTAAGACTTGTTTTTGTTCCAAAATAGAATGAGAAGCCAAAAAATATTAAGCTTATTATGAAAAAAAAAGTTAAAAAACTAGGTTTGGGAATCATCTCTCTTAAAGATCTCTTATTTCAACAATGGTGAACAGGATACCATGTGTTATCTGTAGCTTTTAAAATCAAAATACAAGGGGAAAACACTTCAAATTTGGATGAAATACCAGGAACCAATTATACCAAGGAGAAAGAAAATTCTGATTTCCACCCACAGCCAACAGACCTTATTTTATTTTTCCAAGCTATCTAAAGGAAAGATCTCTGAATTCAAATTGCAAAGAGAAAGCACTTTGCCTCTTATCAAAGCATGAGAGAAGGAAGTTTACAGAACCGTCATGGCCCAGCCCTCAAATTGACGATCCTCCATAATGGAATGTGTATAGAAATTAGTATTTTTGATTACGTAAAGTAATATTTTTGATGAAAATTGGGCACTGGAGCAGATCCCCAGACAGTGTTCCCGTCTGGCACCAGACCCTTGTCCAAAGAGCACAGACAACAATTCCTAGCTCACAAACCACTTCCCAGCACCCCGCAATAAACTTCTAGTCTGCAGGAGACGAAATGCCCCATCAGGTGCACGGAGCAGGGAAGACCCCAGGTGCAAGCTGTGGTCTTTAGAGTGGGGCAGGGGTGGTGTTTCCTGGGTGAAATTATCAGATAATCCTGGGAAAGAGATCTTTTCCTATGCCACAGAGAAAAGCATTTTCTACACTGGCTGTTCTGACCTGGATGGACAAAGCTGGAGATATGTACCTGGTCAAGAAGTGCAGTCAAACCTTCTTGATATCTCCCTTGGACAACTGTCCTTTAAATGCAGTGCACAAGTCATGATACGTAACCTCAAACCGAAATGATACCCCAAGGTGGATTAAATAACTATTTCACTACTCCCGTTTTGCCACATTAATGTATTTTTCCAAAATGGAATACGCTTTCCTTGCTGCAAAGTGGCATTTTCTGGTGCAAGGCTGCTCAGCTGAGAGTTTTTCAGCAACCTCTATTGATTCCTTTCTGGAAGACAAAAGCATATCTCACCCAAAACTCAGCTCAGTTGCCACAGGATTTGCGTCTTTACTCAGAGGGCTGACATAAGACAGTGTATATTTTCCTCTTGTAGAGGTGGGCTTGTTGCAAGTTCTGCCTCAATTTACCTCCTTTTACCAAGACTAAAACCAAATCAGAGCATAACATTATTTAGCTTCCCGAGAAGACAAATCCAAAGAATAAAGAGCAGAAAAGCAAACCGTGCAGCAGCTCAGGGTACGATTAAAGACTCTATTTGAAAATTTTCATCAAACTGTTTTGGGACAAACAAGAACTTTTTTGACCAAAATTAAAACTTGTGTGGGAAATGTTAATCTTTGCTTAATTTTTCCATTCCTTCTTCAGCATAAGAATTCTGTTAGTTTTTGGCATCATACTCTGTTTTTTAAGAAAAAAAAAGTAGTACTGCTTACTTTTCTCAGAGACATTCTTTCATCCAAATCCCTATATGTTTACTGAAAATTGTTTTAAAGTGAATGCTCTGTTTCAAGTTTAATTAATTAAAGAACAGACAATGAAAATATCCGCTGAGAATAGTTATCATTTTTCAAAACCAAATTAAGCTTTCAGAAATGGAGATGCTAAAACAGAGTCAAGGGCTGGTACACCAGGCTGAGCTGTCCAAGACAGGGATGGTTCGTGGCAAGGGAGCGAGGTGGGCCCCATGACTGCCTAGCTTTATGTCCCACTTTGGTCATGAACTCATGGGTGAAGCCACAGACGTGAGCCACAAGAGTGTTTGGCTTCAGTGTGACAGTGCCCCAGGTGCTGGGGAAACCATTAATGCTGATGGATTTGCTCCATGGCTATTTAGCATATGGTCAGGAAAGGCACTTTTTTACATCCATGGTCCATAGGTATGGGAGAAGTGCCAGTCAAGTAACATGGCTCCTTGGTGGATTTTTTTGAGGTACTCAGACCTCCCTGTCTTTGTGGATCTGCATGGTTAGTAGAGGAGCAATAACTGAGATTCATCTAAGGAGTTTGTTAATGCTCCTGGATGGCCACTAGCTTTGGACATGCTGCAGCACCAAGCCAGGCTCTGCCCCATGTCTCCACACCCTGCTGTCTGCGAGAGGTCACTTCTGCAAGACTAAAATGAACCCCAAGTCTTCTGTCTCCTCATCTCTGCAGGGGCCGCCTGCTGGCAACATGGCATGTAGTGATGAGTGGCCAATGTCCATGAGACGCTATCTGGAGAGCAGCATGCTCGGGGAATGTTGGTGAGCTCCAGCTGTGTAATTGCTGCCTTAATCTGCTCCAGAGTGTGACAATCAGACCCAGCCGGGTTCCTCAGTAGAGGGAAAGGGAAACTTTCTGCTGGGTGCGATGAGCTGGACAAGGGCCTGAGAAACCTCAGAAACAGCAGCCTGCTTGGACCACAGCATAGCAAGGTGCACCTATCTGGAGCTAGTGAAGTTAAAATTAGGAACAAGGAAGTGTCCAGGTGAAGGCATTTGACACGCAGCATGACAGGCAGGATTCCTTATGTGCCTTTGCAGCATTGACAAGGGAACAGGGAACATGGGCTAAGTGATGGCTGCGTTCCTGGTACCAAAAGGTCTCTGGGTTGTCTAATTGCTCCTCAGGGAGTTGCTGGCTTTTTCTGGAATAGAGGTGCATTCTTTCTAATAAAAGCTGTGCATGTGGGGATTGCTAATTGCTATGGCTTTCAGACAGCTCTCCACTCTCTTCTGGAAGGAGAAAAGCTGAAGTTCTTGGCACAGAGTTGTTAGCAATTATATCAATTATACTAAACAAAAACCAACCCAACAGTTCTCTCCTTTCTTCAGTGTGTGACTCTGGCTGTGTAAGTGTTTTGTGTTATGATTTATACCTAAGATAATTGGGCTGATTAGTGGGTAAATGGGACAGCGCAGGCTGGGGCTGGCTCCTCACCTTCCATGAAGATGTTTTAATCTTTATTTCACCAAATCACTCAGTTGGATTTCCTTGCAAGCATTAACCCATTTGTTGCTTACGAAGGAAGTAAGTGGGACTGCTGTCAAGCAGTGCTGTCGGTCTGGAGAGCGGATGACACACACAGTGGTCTCCAGCTGTCTGCATGGACAAGATTTCCAAGTGACTTCACAGGCTCAAGCAAGGCACTACAGAGCATCGTCCTGTTCATTGCAGGCAAAAGGAGCTGATTTTAAGTGGGATGTTCAAGAGCAATGGCATATGAAAATTACCAGCTGCTTGAAAGTCTCAGCTTCTGGCTTTAGGTCTGCATCTACTGCTGGTAGTTATGGGGCATTTATATGACTTTGAAATGACACCTATCCAAAAGTCCTAAAAGTGCCTGGAATCACCTCAGATTTTACTCCATTTTCTGTTTTAGGGACTACAGGGATGGGGAGAGAGGGACTTGCCTGGGAAGTGCACCAAAAGTCCCTTGGCTTTTGTTCTGAGGGATTGCCTATGTCATCTTTGTTCCTTGAGCAGATGTTCACATCTGTGCTGAGCCATGGTGAGAAGAGCAGAGCAGCATCGAATGCAAATATGTCTGAGCCCCACTAGCTGGTACCTTTGCTGCTGCTGTAGCCTGTGGCAGCTCTGGGGAGCCAAAGGAACCTGTGTGGGGTGGGAAAGGAAAGTCTTTCCTTGGGCAGGACAGTGTCAGGTAGGCTTTGTGTGGGTGCAGGGTTAAAAGCCCAGTATGCCTTTGAAGATCTACTTCATTGCTTTGAGCATTGTCTGTATTTAATAAAGGCTTGAGGAGGAATTGCCTGCCTTCTTGCCAGGAACAGTCTAGAGGTGATGCTAGGATCAAAAACATTCCTAGAAGGAACCAAGCAGGTAGGGAAGTCCTTTTCTAATGAGAAAAGGTCAAGAGTGGGAGATTCCTCATCCCCAGTGTGCAGAGGAGAAGCCAATGCAACCAGTACAGCCATACAGGACGTCCAGGTGGTGGTGGGGCTATGTGCAGTTGCCAGTGCAGCGAGCATGTCATTAATTCTGTATTAATTCTAACAATTCAAGTTATAATCTGAGGTCTTTGGTTTCCTGTGCCACAGACCCAGCAGTTTCTAAGAACTGTCTTGTTCCAAGAACTGCTTCCAGAGTGTTTCAGAGGATGGACACGTGCATTTCCTAGACATCTGTAAGCACACGGATCCTGCTGTCTGTAACATGACTGGCAGAAGTGTGCAGCAGTGGATAACCAGAAACAGACTCTCTGCTCCCTAAGAGATGTGGTGCAAATCTCAGACTATGACCAGCAGAAGCAACTTTACCCATACCTTTCCAGTTCCTTCTGGCTGTGGAGTATTTACAGGGGAAGCTGCAGCCTGGAAACCAATAAAATGTACAATACCATATTGTCAGGAAACATCCTGACTTTTGCTGCTGTTCTTCCTTCCTTCTACCCTGTAGAGCAAATAATAGCCAGCTGTCTGGATGCCTTAAACAAACTATGTACAGTAACTGGTCTGCAATATGGACTCTGTGATGTTCATCCACTGCCCACAGCCCAGTCACAATGGGACACTGGGACTTCAAACTCCAATTCATCCTCCCAGCATTTTTTGCAATTTATTGGGCTATTATTTCCCTTGATAAAGTTGGAGAAAACTTGCCACCAAAGATCATAGGCAGGATTGGGTGTTACTGGGCTGGGCTGTTCTCTCTCCAAACTAGGGAGCTCCTCTGCATCTCAATTATCTGCCAGCAGCAGAATACAGGGCATAAAGAAAGGATGTTCCGGAGAGAGAGCTGCAGCCCTCGAAGGAGTGATGACTGACCCAGCAGCAGTGGGAGGAAGAGCTGGTAGCCCACCCCTCCCTGGGACCACCCTGTCCTCAGGGAGTGAGGTGCTTGCTGTCTTCCCTGGCCCCAGTGTGCATGTGTGTCGGCTGCACAGAGCTGATCTCACCAGAAATGTCTAATTGGTGCCTTCAGGCAATCATGTCTCTCTTCCTGTCTGAGTTTATCTTGAAAGGCTCGATTGAGTTACCTCCTATCCCATAATAGGATCTAAGTTCCTTGTAGTAACATAAGAAGGAGATGATGTCACTGCAGCTAAACTTCTCCGATAACTTACTAATGACTGGGGCCAACACCTCAGCTCCTTTCTCAGGCAAAACTCCCAGATGCACTGAGTCAGTACCTGGTTTGTGAGCTCCCGGGGAACTCGCCATGCAAGGAGCTGAGGGTGCAGTGAGGGTGGACGGCTCCAGAGCTGTGCAAAACATCCTGTTCAAAGGTACTCCATGCCAGCCTGCCTCCCCCTCTGCCACACTGCCCCACAACTCAGCTCCATGTGTGCTGCTCTTTCTGCCAGGCACAGCACCCAATGGAGCTTGGACACTCAGGCGCAGGAGGTTCTGGGTCCCTAAGCCTGCTTAAATAGCCCAGGTGAGGAGCAAGGGCTTCTTTCACCAACTGATACCAAATGGGATAAGAGAAAGACAGCTGGGGACTGCAGTGCTAACCTCAAAAGTGGGAAACTGGGTTCAATTTCTGCTCTGCCTATCATGTCTTTGTGGTCATAACACACTGCAGATACAGTGGACCTGTTGGAGTAGGTCTAGAGGAGGATCATAAAAATGATCAGAGGGCTGGAACACCTCTCCTATGAGGACAGGCTGAGAGACTTGGGGTTGTTCAGCCTGGAGAAGAGAAGGCTCCAGCAAGACCTTATCACATCCTTTCAGTACTTAAAGGAGGTGTATAAGAAAGATGGGGACAGACTTTTTAGCAGGGCCTGTAGCTAAAGGACAAGGGGTAATGGTTTTAAACTAAAAGAGGGTAGATTTAGATGATAGCAAGAAATTTTTTTACCAGGAGGGTGGTTAGACACTGGTCCAGGTTGCCCAGAGAGGTGGGAGATTCCCCATCCCTGGAAACATTCAAGGTCTCTGAGCAACCTGATCTAGTTGAAGGTGTCCCTGCTGATGGTAGGGGTTTGGAGTAGATGACCTTTAAATGTCCCTTCCAACCCAAACTATTCTATGATTCTATGATTCTCTGAATTACACATCATTGAAAAGGTAAAACATTGCCGTGTAGGCCCACACCAACACCTGGGCTCTCTGCCACTGCCACAGAAGAGCTCACAGACCTCAAACAAGATTCACCAGAATTCCCTAGCTCCATTTCCAGACTAAAAACTCTTGTGAAAACTATCTCAGGCAGTGAATGAAGCCACAAACATGTTCCCAGTCAATTGGCTGTGGAACAGAACCTGGTGGAAAAGTTTGCAGGGCTCTGTTTGGACTGCAATGAGTCTTCACTCCTGACTTAATGGGACAGGTACCTCTGGGAAGCCCTCCATGAGGGATGCTCAGGAAATGAAATCAGAGCAATACCTAGACTCCACACAAAGTGCCTTTGCTACAAACAAGAGGGCTTTGTTATCCCCAGTTGCAGACACCTCCAAAACCCCTCAGGTCAGAACCGTGCAAGAAGGATTGCCAAAATCTCTGTGTAGCTATAGAAACTGCTGACAGCTGGGCAGCTGCACTCCACCACCGCACCGACTCCCTGACTAGCCCTCTCCTTGGCCCCCTGGCATTGCCCATCTTGCCCATGGTGCCAGGCACAGGGAAATGGAGAAGGTACAGAAAGCAGCCAGAGGCTAAGAAGAGTGGCTCAAAGGCCCACCAAGTGGTGTGGGCCCTGCATATTTGCTGGGAAACACAATGTTTGTCAAGCATACAAGATAGCTGGAAAAGAGAAGGGAGAACAGCTCTTGGTGACAGAAGGGACAGGACACACTGCTCTCCAGGGAGAAGGGCTCTGAATAGGTCATGGCACCTCGAGAGATTCTGTGGGCCAAGCATGTAGTGGAATGTAAGTGCCAGCTCATACCTTGAATGCATGGGGACCAGGGCCAGATCAGATGCATCACAAGGTCCCTGTCTTGTAGTGGGGACCTGCAGGGGTGTCACAGCTGGATTCATGTCTGCTCCATCCACTCTCCATTCATTAGTTAACATGGAGATAGGGCTCCAGGTCTTCAATCTGTGGTGTTTCACTCAGGCAATCACTGCTAGTCTGGTGGTTATTTTGTTTTGATGGACACTTGGGTGGGAGCTGACTGCTGTTGAGCTGCTGGACTGTACCCTGGTGTGATTGAGTGGCTCCTTGTGCTGGGTGAGCACCCATAGGATCCCCCATGACCTTCCAGTGCAGCCAGCTTTGTTTTAGAAATTAAACAACCCTCACCCTTATAGCTCATAGACTATACTGGGGAGAAACACTGGACTTTGCTGAGAGCCTTGAGCCTTGATGGTTATGCATGTGGTGCATCACTTCTCACTAAACACATGTGACCTGCAACTGGACAGATGTCCTGGAGAGGAGTTTACCACAGCTCTCCATCTCACCAGGGCCTTGAGGCCCTCTGGCTGGGCCCCTCCACGAGTTACCAGGCTGTTTTAAACAGCATTGCAGCCATGAGCCCCACACCGAGCCAACACAAGGGTCTGGGTGTCTGTCCTCTGGCCCCTCTCTGGCTGAGGGGCTCCTTCATGGGCCAGACACACTAGTTTTTGAGCCACACCACAGCTGCAGGGTATTGGAAACCTCTTCTGCTCTACCTGGGAGCTGGGGCTGCTTTGGAGGTGTAACACTGAGTTGTGAAAAGAGGACATAGTCTGGCTGGCTGGTATTTGGAGCTACCTGTCCAGTGCCCCTACCCTGCGATGGGCTCAGTGTGACCCTGGACAAGTTGCTTGGCTTTTCCTTGCCTCCTCCCTTTGTATGAAGGGAATAGTAGCTTTGCCCTGCATTGCAAGGGACTGTGAAGGGGGCTGCCTCCCCTTAAGAGCAGTTAGCACTGCAGGTGGCTGTTAGGAGACAGGTTGCTTGGACCATCTACAGCCTGGGCTAGCAGGGACCTCACAGATCATGACACTGAGGTCCTACTGCCAAAGACACCATGTCTGACAGGGTATGTCATGCACAGGGCTGGCTCCCGCTGCTTTTAAAATTTCACTTATGTGTATCACATCACTTCGCTAAAAATTAATTTGGTGTTTATCCTATCAACACAGCCAGTGATTCCTATGCCTAACTTTATAAAGTGAGACAGTTCTGTACTTTTCACCCCTGAGTCTCACTAGACTGACTGTGCCCCCATCTACCTTGCCATGTGGGGAACTTCTTGAAGTCCACAGGGTTATGAAACAGGCAGAGAGTTAAAGATGAGAGCAGACTAAGGGCTATGGCTGTGTCCTGCATAGAGGACTAAATGCTGCATATATGGGTGCCAGTTTAAATATGTTGTTCATTTCTTACTTGCGTTCCTGTCTCCAGTTTACCTGAAGCTTCTCTGTGGTTCATCAGGCGTGCTTACACATTCAATGCATGTAACATCTGGGACCCATCTTCCTTTTGCACTGACACATCTACTGTATGTAACATCTGGGACCCATCTTCCCTGGTGTGCGGCTGTATCTACTGTATGTAACATCTGGGACCCATTGTCCATCTTCTCTATTGAGTCGTCACTAGGGAAATGCAGCATGCCCTGGATACTTATGTGTATAAGCGAGTCAGTTAGGGTTCATGAGTCCCCATAATAAAGGTCAATGGAAAACACATTGGAACTTACTATATGACTCATATGCAAGAGTGTGTGTGTGTGTATCGTGGATGGGAGCTGTCACTATTACTTCTTTAGTGTCTACAATGTTCTAGGCACTGGGATGGCAGTCAAGATAGCATGTGCCTCTTCCTGAAAACTATCACAGCCTGAGATGAGAACTGAAAGTGCATATGAGAGGGATGTGAAGATGGAATTAAGTTTCTGTGTTTGTCAGTCTCTTTTGAGGAACATTTACTTATTGAAAGGTGGGTACTGCAGGCATTGCTGTGTGGGCAGAGGAAGGAAGGGGCAATATAGATAGACAAGCGACCACCAGTTTCATCTTGGTGTGAAGGATCTCTTGAATGTTTATCCAAATGGAGTTCCTGGTTGCCACACTGGGTTGCTATCAGTCAATACAGAAAAGTTTGTAGGTGCTGGGGCACACACAGCAAGGGTGTCAATCATCATCACCCTCTTCCAAGTGGTGTGTACCACAAGCTCAATAAATGGGAAAATTAGAAAGTGAAGTCTCAATAGAGGAACTGACTCGGGATCACGATTAACATGATGGCCCAACTCTAGATCTCTGGGAGCTGAAAAGCCTACTCTCTACACATTCCAGGAAAGAATTACAAAAGCTGTAAGGCTATGAAACCTCTGCTTTTTATACATGGTGTACACAGGTAAGGCATCTGATGCAATCAGGGGTAGAGTTTCTATATCTGCTGACACCATTTTTGGGAGGAGATAGCCATTTATGCAGACACCTATTTTTTCTGTATTATTTGCCAGTTCTGCCACACAATAAAATAAGTTAGAGTGACTGAAGTTTGCTAAACTTTTAGCTGTTAGTCTGATAAACAACATGACACTCTTGTCTTCCTGGGAGATGAATCCAGGGATCCTTCACAGCATGGACACTCACAAGCATGAGCCATATGTACATTTCCCTTACATAAACTTCACAACATCTCATTGCTCAAAGCCAGGGAGTAATGGATGAAGGACAAATGGAGGCACGGATTTATTGGGTCCCTGCTAAAGAGAACTGTTCCTTGAGGATGACACATTCAACAACTTGTGTGTGGTCTCTAAATCTTTTTCTCAATAAAAGCTATTGAGGTCATTGTAGTGGGATAACCACATTGCATTTCATGCTTTTTTACTGCTAAACGGAAAAGGCTCTAATCTGACCAACTGAGTTCCTGCCACTGACAGGAAAAAAACATGTCTGTGATGTACCCAGTACCTGTGTCAGAAGGTTTTCTCATTTCTGACTTGCCCCCAGAACAATGGTTACAAATTCAAGTCCCTCCAGCTCTGGAGTCCAGAGAAATTCCTCTCTGGTTAATGGGTAAGCTGCTCCTTGCACTTGTATTCTTGGGCAAGATGATCTCTGATAGCTTTCGCTGAGGGCTACACAGGTGTGTGCTGGGCTTTGTGCACAGGGCTATGGGGGAGGAGAGATGCTCAGCTCTGCTTTGGTACCCAAGCTCTGATGATGTGTGTTAGCTTGGTGAGGTGTTTTCGCCGGTTAAAAGTGGAGGGTGAGGAGAGTGGCATTTTTTTTTTGCTGTCTAGGAGTAGGAAAAACACGTCTCACCCAATCTCATTCACACAGAACTTGAAACCAATTACAGGGCCTTTCCTATAGAGAAGAGAAAACCAGAGCCCTCCAGAGAGTGATTCACTGTCCGTGCCTCCCCACCCCTCCCCACGCTCTGAGATAACAGGGATGATTCACCCTCTGGAGATGCTGATCATTTTCCACTGCTGACTAGCTGAGATGAGTAATATCTAGATGGCTAGGGTTAGAGGATCCAAATCCACCTGGTCTACCCGAGGGAGGTGTGGGCACAGCAGAAGCTTACCTGAAGGGAAGGAAGGTTGTGTAGTGAGGCCATGGAGGATGACTCAGAAGAATTTGATTTCCTTCCTGGTGGTATCTTAGGATCTCCCACCATGAGGGAAGGATCTACCGCTCCAGTCATAGCAGAGGCACGGAGACACCAGCCTCCTGGTCCCAGCCACTCAACTTCCCAACTACAAACCTGGCCCAGGCTGATCTGTTGAAATGGCAAATGCCAGCGTGGCTGATCCTGCTGCTGTTCTTTGAGGGCTGCAAAGGGGAGGCAGTGAAGGTGCTTGCTGGGGGCTACCAAGAACACAGCGACCAAGCCACAGTTTTCGCCTCTGTAAAAGAGGGTGATGCATTTTCTGTCAAGTGGATTTGCCAATGGCTTTTGAAAATGTATTCTTGCTCATCGTTGCAGTAAAAATGCTAGTGCTCTTCAAAGGTACTAGGGAACACTCCATAAACAACATCGGGAGACAAGCTGAATGGCAGAGAAAGCTGCTGGAATAAGAAGTAAGGTCCAGCCACACACTGTGTTTCCTAGTCTGGGATACTCTTGAACCCGGACCAGGGATTTGGATCAGGCCAATATAAGCAGAGGAACAACTCCAAAATATGAATCTTGGATTTCTATTTTAATGCAGCTTTTTCTCCTCAAACTTGGTCTGATATTGCCAAGCTATTGCTGCCAGTCCTGGTGACAAGCACGGACCTTCAGTGACAGCTCAGACTGGGTGAAATGGAGAAAAGAGCTAGCGAGCGGCAGGTTGGATGACAGCCTGTGGTACATGGAACCAGAAAAATCTTGTCTGCTCAAAATCTATGCCAAAAAGCAGTAATTCCTCTGAATTTGGCTTCTAATTCCTGAACCAAATTGTGAGATGTGGCCACAGAGGAGGAGAGCCTCAGTCCCTTCCAGGGACATCATCCCACCTGAATCCAAAGAAAGAAAACACAGCAGTAACATTTCCACACTGGCTTAACTACACAACCTACAGGAGCCACCTTGCCATTTTTCAGGTGAATCTCAGTTTGTGCACACTACACCTGGGAGGAAGCATGATGGCATGTGGAGCCAGAGAGGCTCCTGCTTCCAGAAAGGCTCCTGCTTCCATACAGCCATTGAGGAATACTAACAGCAGCCAAACTTTAGCAAGGACTCACCACACCATGGCTATGCCACTGCATGAAATTATGTGCAGTACATCCAGATGTTTGACACGCCTGACTGTAGTGTTCACTTGGATGTAGTAGACATCTGCTCTTGGCCCCTCTTAGACTTTCTCCTTTGTAGAAATACTATTAATGCCAAAATGGAGACCAAACTTCTGAAAACAAAACTGGGGACAAAACTCCACTGACGTAGCTGTGCTCCTCTCTAGAGATGCCTGCTGAGAAGAAGCGCCTCAGGGAAAAGAGAGGATTTCAGAGATGGGGCAGGAAGCTTTTGAACAGCAAGTGTCCTCTAGAGTGGAAGGAACTTCTTTAGCATGCTGCCTGCACTGCGAAACTTTTTCTGGGCTCTTTCCTGCCCCAGGCATGCTTTCTGCTGCGAAGTGGTCTGTAACAGGTGAAATTCAAGGTCGTGTGCTCTCAGCAGCAGCAATCACCAAGAAAATACTTGCGATTGCTTTGTTTTAGTCTATCTTCAGATTCATCATTAAGAACTACCTCACTGCTCTTCCCTGACCTTTTTTTCATTGTGCTCCAGAAAGACCTGGTAGCCAATAAATCATGTTACAGGACTGAGGTGGTCTTGCCACAAGACAACTTCTGTGCCAACAGATTGTAAGTCACTGCTATGTTAGGCTGACTTTATAGATTTCTGTTTTTTCCATAGCTTTTATCCTCGAAACACCCAATGGAGACAACACCTTTCTTAAACCTTACTGCATCACGTGTGATTTATAGAGAAGAATATTGCTGTTAACAGCAAACTGTCAAATCTCAAATAGATCAAAGAAGTGAAATGAGGAATGAATTGACTGAGCTCTTCAGGCCATGCTGATTCCAAAGTAATTTTTTTCTTCATTCTGTCATAAGAATTTATATGTTTGTGAGAATCTGATCAGGTGGGAAGAGCTTTCCTCCTTTGTCTACATCAAAGTCCACATGTTCTCAAATTGCTATAAGTCATTCTTTGCATTTTAATCTCTGGCCATATGTATAAAAATAATTACCTGCCTTGAGGGACAGGGGATGAAGTAGTCTTTATTGCATTTCCATAAGACTCCAAAAGGTTCCTGCTAAAGATATCAGAGAAGTGAACCAATGGGTCGGAGGAACTGGTTTATTTTAGTTCGAGGTAAAATTAACCTGTGTGCATGGAGCGTACAAGTCAGGCTGATTTAGTGCTTAGACATTATGACTCAAGTAAAGCTGGAGTGAAAACAGAATATAATGGGAAATTATATTTGCAGAAAACATGAAAATGCTTGCAATGTTTTTAAGAACAATGTATATGACACAGTTTGTCCTCCAGGTTGCATCCCATCAACTTATGAAGGCGTCAAATCCTTCTTGCAGGACAGATGAAAAGAGGACAGATGCTGCTGTCATATAAGCACCTAAAATAGGAAGGTGGTGTCAGCAGGACCAGTGCTGGTGGGACTGGAGTCCTCCTCAGGGAGACTGTGGCTGGCTTCAGCTGCAAACAACAGATTTGTGGCAGAGTGGCAAGTGAATCCTGCAAATATTTCAGAGGGGTGCAGTGAACAAAGACTGTGAGGGATGAAGGACAACTAAAATGAGAGCAAGGACGGGATCCCAGGGAATGGGATCTATTGCGCTGTTGCCCACCACCCGTGTATGGTTGCAGTGGTGACGGCTAACTGTGTACTGGGTGCATTAGCCACCAGGTAGCAGGAAATGGTTTGCTCTAGGTAACAGACACATGCTGACATGGAGGGAACGTCTCTTGCTTATCTGCAGTTGCTTCTCTGACATGATGCACAAAGGAGGAGTCGCTAAGAGACAGAAGACAGATGGAGACACAGTCACAGGGTTTTTTTGTCTTGGGTCCCTTTACTTTATCAAACACACCATCAAGCCCAATAGCAAGAGAGTCAATCCTTTTGGGGTACAGGGCTAACTAACTGCCTGCAAGGACTGAAGCCAGTGTTTGCTATCTTTATGGTGCATCTTGCCTGGGAGACAAGAGAAAACTCAAAGTACCATGTGGAAAGGAGGCAAGAAGAGCCCAACCTCATGGTGCAGGATCTTGAGGCTTCACTCCTCACAAACTGCTGCTGCTAATGGGGAAAGGGAACATCACAGAGCAGGGAGTGGGCCATGACTGAGAGATAGAAGAGATTGATAGCAGAGGGGGAGGTAAATGCCAAGGGGAGATTTGTCGAAAAGTGGCCGGGAACCATTCTCCAAGTCTCGTGCCACAGTTAGTTTCTGTGCTTGCAAATGCAAGGGTGAAGTGGGGTATGGGCTCAGTGTGCTGGTGGCTGCTGGGGCAGCAACAGCTGTGGGAGAATCCCATGGTCAAGGCTGGTCCAAGGCCCTGATTGTCACGGATCACTTGGACGAGGCAGAAATATCTGAAAATTACTTTATTGGACTGAATGGGCTTTGCACACCTTTAGCCAATACACCAGACTTCTAGTTCCCTCTTATCTCAAATTTTAATATTGATGGGCTATGATTTACATGCTCTCACTCCTCTGGAGTAGGGTTACCAGTTGTTTAGATGTTTCTGAACAAATCCCTGCACATGCAGGCTGGGGGATGGACTAGAGCTGTGGTTAACTCCCTGATTCACATGCCGTGCTCCAGGTACCAAGGACTTAATGAGGAAATCAAGTTTGATACACAGGCGGGTATCACAGCTAGGAGTCATCTCAACTATAGTCAGATGTCTCCTTTCAAACTGTGTGTCCCTCTCCAGCTGCGAATGGAGAGGACCACGCAGCGCTGTGAGTGATGCATCTCTGAAAGAGGTGCCTACTCCCAGGAGACGATTTTCTCTCCCAGTGCATCTACTTCTCTCTCTTGACTAAAGGGTGCTGCTCAGACACATGGAAATGAGCTTAGCTGGAGACCCCCACACTGCTGGTGTCCCTCCAGGGGGTTAGATGACATTATGTGTTTTAGCGTCTCCATGCCAGCTATGTCCACACTATTGAGGTCTGGGGTATACATGAAGTGACATGCAGCCATAAGTCTCTATGGGAGGAAAAACGAGCCACCACTGGGTGGGAGATAAACGAGTGGATGTCTTTATCCAGCAGGGAGAAATGTGACTCTGGAAGCTTTGTGTCTATGCTACTGTGTCTTACCAAGTCAGAAAACCTGCTGCTATCCTAGGAAGGCCCAAAGTCTCTCAAGTCCCAGTAATTAGCTATTAGCAGAGTTCCTCCCCAATCCGGAGGAGGTAACCCCAAGGAAATGCACAGAGCTCTGGGATTCATGGCCATAGGCTAGAAATCACATCACCAATCTGAAAGCACAGGCTGGTACTGTGGAGCTGAACTACAGTGGTAACTTGGGGAAAGCTGCCACTTAGAAATCTTATTCTCCTGGAGCCCCTGGTCTCAAAGCTAGGCAAGAGGAGTTGTGATGACTGTCCTGAGGCCACCATATAGCCACCCATGCTGGAAAAGCTCTGACACTCTTCTGGCTGGCACTAATCCCCTCCTTCCTCCAAACTGCTGTAGGCAACACCCACCCAGACGAGCCAGACACACGCTAAGCACCTTCCCAAAGTGCTGATCTGAGAGAAACTCCAGAAAGAGCCAGCCATTCTCATCACTTTCCATAAGTATTTGAAAAAGAAAAAGCAAGAGTTTATCTTGATCTCTTAATCCATCAGGTTTCTTTTCTCTTTGCCTTCTCTACCTCTGCAAGCTTGGTAATTATAATTTATAGCACCTGCTCACTTTGAAATACCTTGGACTCTTTCTGCCTGGCAGAGGAACAGACACAGTGCCCATCTGCTTTAGGTAAGTGCTCACAAACCACAAAGTCGTTAATTAGACTGACACACGACTCTTCCAGAATACACATGGTATGTTGTATTACTGCACCTATAAACCACTGGTAACCAGATATTCTGCCAGGGGATCACAACTGGATCAGAGCATTACGTAAAGCCTTGGCACCCCTTGCAGGGCTTAGAGCATTGCCATCAGGTGTGCGTGTTCTTTCTAATCCTCCCCACTGGGCTTCCCAATATGCTTCCCAGATAAAGCAAGCCTGCTGGGAAGCAGCTCCCTCACACTTGGTAGGAGGCTCAGTCTCCGGAGCTTTGTATTCTCATATTTTGAAATCCAAATTCCTCTTTGTATTCATCTAGTGATCCCCGCCAAGGTCTCCTTCCTGACAGCTTGGGCTCCAGGCAGCAATGCCTCCATATCCTGTAGCTGACAGGGAGCAGGGCAGGTCTGATTCTGACCCCACGGGCATGGCTGCAGCTTCAGAGGACCTGTGATGAGAGGTGTTTGTAAGGACAGGTGTGTCTGATGTGGATGGGGGTATTTGGGTGGATTTGACTCTTGCCTCCTCAGGCTGGCTGGCACCCATGGGGCAGAGTGAATCATGAACACCTCTGGCTGGGAAATGCTGAACCCCCGTAGTGAATGCCTCCCTCTGGAGGAGGACTGACCCAGACCACATGAGGTCCCTGATGAGTGACACTTGGTGATACGCAGTAAGCCAACCTGGAGCAGCCAAGCTTTGGGTCATGAAGTGACAGAGAATGGGTGTCCTAGACCTATGAATGCCCTTGGCACAGAGTTATGCTGAATGACTGGAAACGTCCACCTGGTTTGCCAGTCTCCCCAGCACCTGTGTTAGGGTTTGCAAGAGGAATCCCTGTTAGTGTGTTTGAAATATTATTTGGCAAAACTCAGGACTGCATCTTCCTTGGTTAGAAAAGGTATGGGGGGATCACACAGGACAAAGGGAACATCCTCTTGGAGAGCTTCCACAGGGGAACACCCTGAGCCTCCCATCTCACCTAAACTTGCTTGAATCTAAAGTCATTTTTTTGGCATGCTGTCTGTCCTGTGAAGGACTGGAAACTCTGGTAACTGAGGTTTCCTGAGTGCCAGTATGCCTCATCCAGGTTGGTTAAAATTCATGTCCTCCTGTTGCTGGTTCCTGCACCGCAACAGGTCTTTTGTGGGTGACACCACACCTGCCATGGAAAATCCTGCACACCTGAAGCTCATGGGCTGGCAGCTTTGAGAAGACTCCTTACCTGAAGGCAGAGCCTCATCTTAGCCAGATCAGAAGGGAAGAGCAGGGGGAGGCCCACAGAAGGAGAGCAGTGTAAGCATGGTCTTTGTGACACCTGGCCAGTGTTTCTCCTTCCTTGTTTCTGGTGTTCTAGAGACAGATGTGAGAGCAGGTCCCAAGCCATGTTAACAGAGAGCTGCTGCTTCCTCTCCCTGGAGGTGGAGTCCTTTGTTCAGGCTGCCACAAAAAAAGCTGTGTGGGAAGCCATGCAGCATGCATGTGCAATGAAAGAGGGCTCCTATGTGGAACAAGCTTTCCTGGGGGCAAAGTACTCTGGAGAGTAGAGTTCATGCCCTGACTGTGCCACGGACTCTCCAATCATTCTGGACAGGAGGCTCCTACTTCCCTGTGCATCATCCCCCAGTAGAAAGGAGGAATAACTTTCCTTCTGCTCTCTGGGTTACAATGTTTATTGGAGTTTCTTTCTGCATGGACTTTCATCTCCTTGAGCATGTATGTACAAGTTGGTATGCTGCTGTTAGGGACTCCCAAACTTGCTGCAAACTTCCTGGCTGGTACCATGGCCTCACAGAACACATCTTGCAGAGCCTGAGGAGTGTCTGGCATTCTCAGCAGAGGGACTTCAGTACAGGTCTGAACATGCCACATGCCTGGAACCCCAGCTTGGACCCCAGCAGTGCAGCAAAGGGACCCAGCAGTTCAATTCTAAGTGCTACCAAGGCTTGGGTGCATGTGTCCTATCTCAGTGGGCATCCTCTCTAAATGCTCAAAAGACAAGACAGCTTTTGGAGACAACTGGAGTTTATTAATCATTACTTTTTGCTTTCCTGTTTCAGAAACTCCACTGACACGTTAGGTTTTTGCGCTGTTTCAGCTCTAACTTGGTGCTGTGCAGGCAGTAAATACCAACCTCTCTCTGTCCATAGTAGCTAGAAACATCCCCTTCCATCACACTTGTTTGGCCACCTCATGCCTCGAATTGCCTGAGAAGTCCTACTGGTAGAGCTATGCTCAAAACAATTGTTCTCAGCTTCCACTTAACTTGACTGCTTCTGTTGTAAACCTGAGAAAAGACTTGTGTATTGAGAAGTCTGTTTTTCCTCTCTTGTGTCAGCTTGTCTTAAGAGGTACATACTTTCCCTTCAAATCCTGCCTGAATCCCAGAATGACGAACATGGACATCAAATGCAAATATCTGAAAGAGCAAGAAAATAACCAGCACAAAATCCCTTTCTGTCTAGTACAGCTGCCTGTTCCACCCCACTCCTGTTGGCTCCTGTTTTCACCCCCCTTTTCAGCTGTCCTGCCTGCTTAGCATGTGCTGCCAACTTCCAAAGCAGATAGTTAATATTCCATGAAGTGCCATAACAAGTCCGGTAACTCATGAACTGTCATGATGTGCCATAAAGCCACTTCCCCTTCTGAATGGAAAAAAATAGTCTCTGGGCAACACGAGTACACTGGATCTCAGATAGCCTGACCGGTAATGCTTGGAAACCATGCCGTGGGTGACCTATGGGTGTTCCAGGCTGGCTAATTTTTTTGGCAATGAATACACAGGAGTCTCATAAACTTATGGAAAATGACTCAGATATTTGAAAAAGAGGAAAAAAAAATATCGCTAATGCACTACTCGGCCTGAGGTTAGTAACTACATTTGGAGAAGTCATGGTAGCACCAGTGAAAACCAAGCAGAGCATCTTAGCTCTGTATCTGCCTTAAGGCATAGTGACTGTCCACACTGTGCCACTCCTGTTTTTCAAATCAGGTCTCATTTATCTTTATGGAGCATTTCCCTGTTTGAATGGAGAGAGAAGGAGAAGGTGGCTACAGAAAAGCATCTTCTGTAAACATGCTAAACATGAGCTAGAAAGAGAATTGTAAGACTCTGCAAGCACTGGCTTCTTCTCCCTTGGGCAAGCAGCACGCGATGGAGACCCAGGATGAAAGCAGGTCATGCTTTCACCAGTGAGACACAGCAGGGGTACAATCTCATAACACACACTGTGTGTCTTCAGAAATGTCCCTCTCCACCCAGGAGGCAGGACTGTACCTCACAGCCGTGCTGGGCTTAATTACCAGGCATGGTTCTTGGGCCTTCACTATGCCCAAGGGTTCTCTGCTGTGCAGTTTCTTTATAAAGACAAGAAAGTGAAAATCATCATCTTTTTCTGCACGTGCCCTCCACTTTTTCAAGTGGCCAAACTAGAGATGCAGACAGGGCTTGGTGCAGTGCTGGCGTGAGTCAGAGCTGGCTTGTGCCTGTCCTCTTGGAGAATAACTGTCTGTGGAGAACAACTGTCTCGGAGGATAACTACCTGTCTGTACTGAGTGCAGGTTTTACTGCAACCTGTTGCTGATCTGTGATCAGGGTCTTTCTGAGAGGCACCTTCTGCCTGTCCTTTAACCAGGTAGCTCGGACAGGGAAGAGGTCTCCATCGTGTGGGATACTTCTGAAACTTTTGCTTACAGACACAGCCCCACCCTGGCCCCGGTTTGAAGAGTTGGACCCAGCCTTTAGGGCAAATCATGGGAAAGCAACTGTAGGGGACCTGACTGATCTCTTATGGCTGTACCCTGAATTGTTGTAAGCACAGAAAGAACAGGATGTGTGAGGTGGTTTCACTGATGTGACACCTACAGAAGATACTACTGGTTTGCTACTTGCTTTTTGTTATAGAAACCTCTCTCCTGGAGCCTTTAATCTTTCACACAGTCTGTCCCAAATACTTCCTCTCCTGGTGACTGGTGGTTATACATACTGATTGTGCCATTGCAGAGTCTCAAATGAGGCATGGGAACACCTTAATGAGGCAAGTGGAGCCAGGACACCTTGGTCCTACTCCTGACTTTGCTGTTGCCCTAGGGAAGATCACTTTGCCTTCCCATGCTCATGTTGCTCTTGCCAGTGCAGTGCAAGCACTGACAGTGAGCGAACTCTCTGGAAAGCACTTCTGAGTGTGCAGCTAGAGATGACTATGTGCAGGTGTTATTATCCTAATGGGGAAAGATCCACAGCATCTTGCCCCACAGTTTGCTGTGTCTACCAATTCCCACTAATTTGCTGCCTGTGGCTTAGCTAATCCCTTTCCAGTTTCTCTGATCAGGTGAGATGTGATGAAGAAGATCCAGCCCAACCGCAGCTGGTCCCACCTTCCTGAGCTGGCGAGTGGGATACCTGTCTGGCTCAGGGGGAGAGGTGTTGCCAACAGGAGATCTGCCACAAGGGATTGTGCTGTTTTCCCAATGCACATCTCTTATTTTCTGATACTCTCTGCCAGTTCTTAAAGTTGGGCCTCCCAAAAAGGTTGTTTAATTAAATACTCATCTGTGTAAAGATGGTCCAGAAGCCCTGGGCAGTCTGTGACCATGAGAATGTGTACCCAGGCTCCCTTGGCTGGAGGGGAACTTTAAGCTCCATCCCATGAAATACTTATTTTCCCAGCAGGAGTCTTTCTTTGAATGTATTTACTCTCAATGTGCCTGGTGGCTGGCAGATAAACTGTGGGTCTGGCTGGTGTAGTCGGGAGCTTTGGGTGGAGCAGTCCTGCAGGTCAGAAGTTGTTGCCCCCTCTCCCATCCTGGACCCAGGTCTTGTCAGGTCTAACAGGTTTTTGCTTTCTTTAAGAAAGAGACAGGAGTGGGAGGCCACTGTCTCGGTCCCTCCTGCGCACAGTTTGTGTCTAGAGCAGGAATTTGGGTCTGATGAGAGGCTGGGAAGGGAACCTGAGCCTCAGAGGTGGATCTGGGGAAGGCTCAGAAGAGGTGGCTGTGGTCCAGGGTGATGAGGGCAGGTATCCTAAAAACAGATGGTGAGGAGAGAAGGAGTGAAGGAGCCCAGAGGGACCGGGCATGGGTGCTCGTGCACTGCTGGGAAGAAAGATCTAGCTGAACTACCAGGGGTGAGGGGCTGAGGGGAGCTCTGAGAGGGGAATAGCAGCCCAGGACAGGTTGGTCCAAAGGGCCAAGGCTGCTGGGGAAAGGCAGGAGGTCCCTGCTCAGTCACCATGGACCCTGGATGGGAGCCTGCTGGCTGGGGCAGCATGCTCAGGGGGCAAATGGGATGTAACTGGCTACAGCAGCTTCTCTTGCCCCTGCTGCTGTGGGTCTTGAAAGCAGTCCTTATACAACGGGCAATAGGCATATCCTAACCAAACATGCCCTGCTACTCAGCCCTCTGATTTTATTCCAAGACTAGTCTCCCTTGGGTTGTCTGAAGCAGCTTATTTCTTCCTAAAATTTGCTCTTACTGTTCAGTTTCTGCAGGAAGAACATGAGATCCCAGCTGGCCCAGGCTTTCCCTGCTCACCCAACTTTGGAGACTCTTGGGGGGCCTACACTGGATGAGGTGGCCTCAAAGTGCACTAAGAGAAGGTTACTCTGTGTTGATTCAAGCTGGCCCGTTCTCCCATCCTGAGCCTTATATGAAGCCCAAAAGTGTTGTAAGCAGCTTCTTGGAGTATTTTGCATTTCTTGTGTGCCATATCATATTTCAGTGGGGGCTGTTGGCTGAGGGGATGGAGCGTGTGGAAATCTCAGAACTAGCCAAAGTGGCCATCCATCAGTGATGTGTGCCCCAGGCCAAGTGGCCCAAGCAACAGTGGTGCTTGCAGGCAGTTGAACCTTCACAAGCAAAATTATGTCTATTCAATCATGGGGTGTGGTGGCACTGGTTGTCACACACTCTTCATGGGCGTAAGAGAGACAGGCTGAGGGGGGAAAGGGGCATTCTGGGGCAGTCCCATTGTGGTGACCTTCCATGTCACCTTGCCCTTGAAAGGGAAGTAATTTAGAAAACAATCTAATCTCCAAATCCCTGGAGTGGGGGGGTCTTGACTCTGGCACTGGTGGTGATGTCAACACATTTTAATAACAGCCACAACCATGTGCCAATGATGTTTCAGCAACAAATGTTTCAAATCTCTCCTGGCAGAAAGAACATTCATATCCTGCACAGCCAAAACCCCCATTGGAAATTAATGTTTAAATTAATATTTACAGAATCACACACTTGGTGTTGGGAGGGCCACACATGGAGAACTGTGCCCAGTTGGGGGCTGCCCAGTATAAGAAGAATGAAGAGGAACCAGACGGGTCCAGTGGAGGGCTGGCAGCTGAGCCAGGGTCCCAGAGCACTTGCCCCACAAGTAGAGGTGGAAGGAGCGGGATTGATTTCACCTAGCAGAGAAGAGGCTAAGAGGAGGTCTGCTAGTGACCCACAACTGAAGGTGATGGAGCCAAGCTCTTCTGGGTGCTTCCAAGTGATCAAAGAGTAATGACCACAAATTGCTCTCCAAGAGTTTTAGGTTGGACTTGAAGAAAAGCTTCTTCCCCAGGAAGAACAGCCTCAGGCCAAGTCACCAGCGATGGGGGAATCTGTTCTTGGACGGTTTCAAGGCTTGGATAGACAAAGCTGCAACTGCCCCACCAAGTATTGCTGATAGTCCTGCTCCAAACAGGAGGCTGGCCTGGAGACCTCCAGAAACTGCTTCCAGCCAAAATTTCTGTGATAAAGAGACACCGTAAGGCTGGGACTGAAGTTAAGGATTAGGGTTAGTTTTTCAGTGGTTCAGCCCAATTCAGAATGCTCTTACAAGCTTCAGCAGTGCTGCTTGTACCAGCTGGGTGATTACCAAACAGACCTTCCCTAAATTCAGTGGCATTACCAGGATCTGATTGCACGTCCATACTCAGGAAAACTGAAAATATTTCAGTGACAGGTGATTTTTAGTGAATACAGTAGCACAAACCTGTTGTGGATATAGTTACTTTAAAGGAAAAGCACGATCGCAGCCTCAGCTTCTTCTCCTGGCTGAATCACTAAAAGCATTTTAAAGCATTTTTACCCTGACACAACTACCCGTTATCTGGGTTAAACAGCCCAACTGACATGTTGACAGATCAGAGTATCCTCTGTGCTCCCTGGCAGGTCCACAGAGGAGAGGATGGAGCCCCTTTTGGGTGGATATTTTCCAGTGTTCCTTGAAATATGCGTTGGCGCTGGTGGCCTTTTCATCACGACGCACACATGGGGAGCTATAATTTCAACATCCTTTACCAAGACAGTGTTCCTTCCTTGAAAACTGTGCTCCCCTCCCTTCTACACTAAGTGACAGTAATCTTTGCTTTAATTGGAAAAGAAAAGGAAGAAGGGACAGAACATCCTTGACAAAGGAACTAATGACTCAAAAGCTAGGAAGCCTGCGGCCCCCAAAGGACTGTGCAGCTTGCAGCATTGATTTTTAATGACTTACAGAGATTGGAGGTTTGGAAGATCTCTCAGTGCCTCTGCAGGGATGCGACTCAGCTGATTGTTCTGCAACATCCTATAATTAGAAAAAAACAAACCTTTGTTTAAAAAAAAAAATCCTGACACAAAATGAAAGATATTGCTGCTTGTTTCTGAAGCTGTCCTGGACTCTTGTTGGAAAGATAGAGGGGTTGGAAAGCACCATGTTGGTCACCCAGGCATCTTAAGCAAGCTTGCAGGCTCCTGGCAGGTGAGCTGCAGGCCAGGCTGGCCCAGGATCCGGCAGCAGAAAGTCCCAGGGAAGGGCAAATGAAGCTGGTGAAGGGTGTGGAGCACAAGTCTTATGAGGAGCAGCTGGGGGAACTGGGGTTGTTTTGTCTGGAGAAAAGGAGGCTCAGGGGAGACCTCATCACTCTCTACAACTACCTGAAAGGAGGCTGTAGGGAGGTGGGGGTTGGTCTCTTCTGCCAAGTAACAAGCGATAGGACAAGAGGCAATGGCCTCAAGTTGCACCAGGGGAGGTTTAGGATGGATACTAGGAAAAATTTCTTCACTGAAAGGGTTGTCAAGCATTGAACAGTTGAGTCACCATACCTGGAGGTATTTAAAATATGTGTAGATGTGGAGCTGAGGGACATGGATTAGTGGTGGGCTTGGCAGTGCTGGGTTAATAGTTGGACTCAATGATCTTAAAGGTCTTTTCCAACCTAAATGATTCTATGGTTCTGTGATTCTACCCACTAGGAGGATGTGACTGTAAAGGGGCCTCTCCACTACATACGTGCATCTGTTAGTCCAGAGTAATAACCAGGGCTTTCAGCTGAGTTGTCCCATATTTATACTTGTGTAAGACATCCTTCTCCCAGTGTGTGTCAGTGGTGGTTACCTCTGCAGGGTCTATGGAAACTAGCCTGTGGGCGGGTTTCTTATTCAAGTCATGGGACAGTTGCAAACACAATGGATGAGGAGCCGCTCCATAGCTGTTTGCTAAGGGGTATCACAGCATTGGCACAACTTGCAGCAGTAACTGGAGCCGTTGTGGGAAAAAAACAAACCAGCCCAGGGGCTTCAGAGAGAGCAAGTGACTGGAGCTGTTGGGCTGAATGCACAGGACCCAGGAAGACTTTTCAGAAATGGAAGTGAATGTAGGGCATGGAGAAGGGCCATGGACACTGAGGTAACTACCCAAGTGATTGGAGAGGAGGACACGCTGAGTGGCAGTGCTGCTACCCCAGGGGTGGGTGTGTGACAGTCTCTAGTGATTCGGGCAGGGTCAGAACCAGACCCTGGGAATATTTCTGACCTGGTCAGCTGCTCTCCTCTCTCACTGACCTCCTGGAGCACTGCACATGTGAGTTTACTGCGTTTACCATCTCTGTATCTCTAGAAAGGCTAAGTTTTTGACTCTGGACCACCCTCTGTCCTGAACCTACTTATTCCTTCCCGATTTGGGACTTCACAGGCACGTGCTCCTCTGGATAAGAGACATATCCCAGTATGGTAGCTGGGCTGGGGAAAGTGCCTAAAGAAAGAAGTGTTTTACATATCTGAGGTTTATATTTCCAAGACCTTCAAGGAGTGGTTGGAGATGACATGAAAAGAAAAATGGTGCTCAGGGGCCTGTTGTAATTACTACCAGTGTCAAAGGGATGCAGCATGTCCTTAGGGGCAGCCAAAAGAGTACTGATGCAAGCAAGAAACTTTCCCATTGCTGTGACTGCTAGCTTTACTGCAGAGGGTTCAGAGGTCTGTCATGAAAGGAAAGTTGGAAAATGACAAACGTAGAGACCATCTTTAAAAAAGGGAAGCTATAGGCCACACAACTCTTCAATTTCTGGAAGAGAATGGGGACTTACCATTAAATGATTTTTATGCACACAGAAGAAAAAGCAGGGAAACAAGCAACTGTCAGTAGTGGCTAGTGAAAAATGAGTTGTGCCAAAGCAATCTAGTTTTTTTCTATAGAGGGTAAAAGGCCATGAGAATGGAGAGGCAAGAATAGACATCATCTACCATGACTTTAGCTTTACTTTAGTAAGAGGTTAAATGCTGGCATGTTATGCAGGAGAGAAGACACATTTGATGTGGTACAAAAAGGCAGCAGAGAGGCCATACTCAAATTAATAAATGGTTCCCTCTCAAATGAACAGCTTGTTTAAGGGTCTACAGCATCTCTCCCAGAGATGACACTCAGCATTATTGCTAAAGACCCAGATGATAGCTGGGAGGGGAAGGTTGTTACCTCTGCTGACAACATGGGGCTGCACAAGGCATCTTGCACATACAAGGAGGGGTGCAGAGATCGGCTAGTGTGGGAGAACAGCTGGAAAATGCAGAATGCTGCAGGGAGATCAAGAGAAATGCTCCATGGATGGACAGGGATAACCGGCTGCACAAATACAGCTAGGCATGGGCATGCAGCTCTGCTGAAACTGCCTGGGGCTGGTGGAGATCCCAGAAGACCTGAGGCAAGACAGACTTGCTCTTGGGAGCATGTGGAGACCCTGTGGAGGTGGCTATGTGAGGATGTGAGGAGCAGGACACCAGCTGTGATCCTTCTGCTCCTCTTGATGCTGGGAGGTTATGGCCAGGCCATGCTGTCCCATCTGGGACCTGCCCTGCGGGACATGGGGCAGCAGGAGAGCAGCCAGAGGACAACGGGCAGAAGGATGAGGAAATGCCAGATCCTCACTTCTGGGGAGAATTGAATAGAAGTTACAGGGGTGGTAGTAATCATTGGCCCTGGTTCTTCTTCCAGGCTCATGAAAGGGGAATGTAAGCCCCAGTGATCAACCCCATGGGTTCTTTCTGCAGCCCACTGGGATGGGGAAACTCATCCAGGCAGACAGCTGTCACGCAAGGACCGACACAACTTCTGGGTCTCCTGGTGCTGCATACGGGTTTGTTTCTGTACCCAAGGCGTGCTGGGGAGATAGGACACTGGGTCCTGCAGCCCAGTGAAGTACAACAATTCAGGTCTGTTAAAAATCAAGAAGATGCACAGCTGAATACGGAGTGATACAGAGTGGGGCTTTAGGAAGTGCTGTCGGGGTTTTGGTGAGACACTCATTGGATCTCAGTGGCTCTATGATATCTGACCTCAGTGTTCAGAGCTGATCAGTGGAAGTATCTGTAGTCAGTATTAAAGCAAAATCCATTGTCATACTACTGCTGCATCCTGCTGCCTCCCATCTATTACAAGTCCCTTCTCTAACCAGTGACACAGACTGAGAGTCTTTCCAGACCACCATCAGCATGGACTGGTTCCAAAATGAAGCCATTTTGGCACAGATGAATGATACTTAAGGAAGATGCTTCAGAGACCTCTAAAACCACTGGAGTGCTGGACAGTGCTATTTTTCACAATAGCAGGACAGCTAGAGAAGTTTTCGGATGCTGGGACTGGGACAAGAAGATGGCGTGTAATTACTCCAACAACTTATCATCTGAGCATGACACAGAGAGACCAAAAAATAGTTCCAAACAGGGATAGATAATTTTCTAGGGACATGGCCACACTGGTATTAAACAAGTTCTTCATTCAGCCTCAAGCTTAGGAAAACCCCAGCTCTGCTCACTGGGAGCTCAGGTTTGAGCAGGAAAAGACATGCTGCACCTACCACTGGGTGTCCCAGCATGGCTTTTCTTATAGTCTGGTACTAAGGACAAGCGCTGTCAGGCCCCCTGGTCAAGGCAGTCAATCCTTACATGTCACGTTAAACCATTCTTGTGGGTTTTTTTTTTTTTTTTTTTTTTTTTTTTTTTTTTTTTTTTTNTTTTTTGGTTGGTTGGTTTTTTTTCATAAAACATCCTTTCAACAGCAACAGATAACCTGATTTTGGCAACAGCCAAATAATTGTTCCAAAACGAGGCGAATGGTGTCAAGGAGGTCTGTACACAGTAGCAGGAGCTTCTGGTTCCTTGGGCTGCTCTGTAGCAGGGTACTGCCCTAAGTACCAGTCTAAGTGGTGGCTTTTCCCCTTTTTGGGATGCTGGTCTTGTAGAAGATGGAGGAGGACAATGTTGTAGCTCACAGAGGAGAGCACCCACAGCAGGAGTCCTTGGCGCCAGGCCAGCTCCAAGGAGGGCCAATGTGTTCTCCATTAAGGGGTCACTGCATGACTTATGTGAACGGCGTTGCAAAGAGGGAACAACTCCACAAACCAGTCATCTCCTGCCTTCATGTCCCTGAAAGCCTCAGACATGCCCTGTCCCCTCCCTGCAATCATGCTCCCCCAGGAAAGGAAGCTGTGTTCCAGGAGGATGTGTGTGCATGGAGGATGGTGCAGGGATCTGCATCAGGATCCTAGGTACACTGCAGGGTGACCTACTGAGGCACAGACATTGTCTTTGAACCTGGACCTCAGTCGACAAGATCACAGCAACCCTGAGATCCCAGACTGCACTGGCCTCAGGCTTTCTCCCTCAGCATCTGTTTTTTCTCCTGCCTCTCCATCAGCTTCTGACCCCAACTCAAACAAAATCCCTGGTCTTCATTATCTTTCCTGGTGCAAGCTGCTGTGAAGCAGCAGCCTGGAGACAACCTTAGTCAGAGCTTGACTTCTTGTGCCCATGGTGCAGACTCACCACCCACCCAGCCCTACGTCCACTCTGGTTGGTGCAGTTTCTCAATTGCTGAGTGCAATTTTCTGTCTTCAAGCAGCTGTATCAACGAGTAAAGTCCTACAAGACTGTGCTGGTTGATGAGCACCAGGCCTTCTGGACAAGATGAGGACATTGATGACCATGACAAGCAAAGACCATTCAGGCCAGCAAGTGCTCAAAACCAGGTCTGGATAGTGTACTGTCATCTTGGGTTGGCACTGTTCAAGTGACCATACTGGAACTTGCAGACACTGGGAGACATGGACACACAACCTGCTATCCACAGCAGTGTGACTGGAACCAGCATAAATCACAAATCTTCAGAGGTCATGTTTTATTTTCAGAAGTAGGAGGATTGTTTGTTGGCAGACACCACGCCTGAACGACCAGAAAAATGCTGGGATCAGGTCCCATCACACCAGAATCCTTGCACAAGACAGTCTCAGCAGACTTCCAGCCCTCAGAGGTACAGGCCTGTGCATGATAAAATGTCCCCATCTTGGGAGACTGAAGTGACTCAGCCAGCACAGTCAAAGGGCTGTTATTGCTTGAGGCAACTGTGCCTGGAGCCTGTGCATGGGGATTAAAGACATTCCAACCTCTGCACGTTCCTCTTCCCTCCCCATGGGAGCGTCTCTTGGATGTGCCACACCATTCCCTTTGACTCAAAGCCACTTCTGTTCTATACGGGTTTGGGGTTGTCAAAGAGGTAGGGTCTGTCTGGGGATTCCTGAAGTGTCCCAAGCCACCTGCAAACCTGCCATCCTGGGGCAACATGGCTTTTTTTTGTGATGGTTTTTGATGTGTGCTCCCAAGCCAGGCTAGTCAGCGCCTGTTCTGGACCACATGAGATGCTGCGATGGCAGCTCCGGAGGTGAAGAGGACGGACCAGTGAGGGTGGCCATTGGGTAGGGTCCAGCCAGCCAGGAGATGCAGCACGTGCAGAGCAAGGCCACTCTTGTCGGGCTCAATCCAGCCTACCTGTTGATGGAGACCAGCCACTGGCAGCACCGGGGCAGTGTGTGGGTGGGAGCGGCTGCAGGCAGCACTGGGTCAACACACTTGTACAGGCAGGTGCTGGGCAGCACTCACGCCACTGTCTGTGCAGGCAGGCTGTGGGCAGCGCTGGGTCTGCACGCTCATGCAGACTGGTTGAAGCTTGTTGAGGAACGGAGCAGCGGGGTGGGCCACCCCAGCTGGCTGCTGCGGGTACAGGGTCTGCAGCCAAAAGGATGCATCCAGGCATTTTGCCCTCCACATTTTGGGGTGAGGCAGGCTCAGGTTGTGGTTGTACTTGGAGTCTTTCCCTGTGGAGTTTGGTGTGGGATTCCTTCTTGGCTAGTACGTGCTGCTGCTGCTGCAGCATGTTCAGCCAGGAAAGTAAGAGCCTGGCAATCCTGCTTGTGCGGCAGAGCATTTGATGAGGGATACATGTGCGAGGGTGGGATGTGGTGTGAAGCCGTGCAGCACAAGCTCAGTCACATGGCCAGCTGGGATGGGTGCTTCCTGGCTGATGGAGCTCCAGCCAAGGCACTCGGAGGTGAGGGGCATCCAGGCAGCTCATGAGGAGATCTGGAAGGATGGGAAAATTTCCAGTTTTCCAGACTCTGATTAAGCAGCACATTCTGCCACCCTGGAAAGCTCCAAGGCTGGGAGATCATGGACTATGGAGTTAATCTTGCAAGGGAAGGACCTTGGCAGAGGAGACAAACCAGCTCACAGAGCTGGTTTCTAATGATTCTGGCACTGAAGCACAGACCCAGGAGCATCAGCCTCCATGGGCACGATATGGGTTGGCCATGCTTGCAGACCAGAGCCCCTGAGAGAGGTGCACTTGCAAAGTCTTTTTGCAGAGGGATGTACCCATCAGTTGAGAAGACCTCAGAGCACCAGCTACCACTGCTGAGCATCCGTCACTGTCAGTCTGCACTCATCTGAGGGGAGCCGAGGAGGCCACATCTCTCCTTGCCTCTGGTTGGGGCTGGCTCAAAGCTTGGTACACGAAGATCTCAGCATGTTCCCCTGTGCCATGATGTTTTGTTGGTAGTGGGTCAGCCTGTGTCTTCACTTGCTCTCTTCCAAGTCTCCACACACCTGCTTCCCTGGGTGTACCCCTGCATGGTTTCTGCACAGGCCTATCTTCATGGCCACTTTCCAGGTGGTTTTTATGCAGTGTAGCAGCCGGAGGAGGCAGAGCCAAGAATCTGGTCCTGCTTCCAGTAGCTCTGGGATTCACTCTGAGGGCAGGGAGAGGACCATCTGCACAGGCAGGTTTATGGAGGAATTCCCAGGGTGTTTCCCATCCTTTTTTAAACATAAACTAATTCTCTGGAAAGACCGGGAAAGCACCAGGCCCCTTGACACCCCAAGATGTATGCAAGAGTTTACTTGTGGACATGCACATGACCGCAATTAGCTCTAAGGCCCTAGTACATTAAAATTAAATTATGAAAATTGTTACCATTCCCAGCTACCAGCCTGTCTCCTCAGGGGACACCCCTGTCATCAGAGGTAAGATGTCTGATCCTGCTGTGAGTCAGCTCCCAAATACCTAACTGGCTTCAGCTTGTTATTTTTGGGGCAGCCATTCCCAACTCCAGCCATGCCTGTCACCTGTGAAACCTCAGCCATCCTATGAGAGAGCATCCACATCTGTAGACGCAATCTGCCCTGAATACTGCTGGTGCCAACCGCTCCAAAACCTATTAGTCCTGTCTTCAGATATGGAGAATACTTATTTTGTTCCTTATTGCAGCACATACTTGTCCTTAAGTGTTTATGTCCATCCTCATTCACATCTCCTTCAGGTTAAGTAACCTCAATTGACTCATTGTTCCTTTAGTTCATCACTAGACCCCCGATCCTTCTCACTGTTTTTATATAAAACAATTTGCCTTTCTACTTCACTGGGCTGCAGGACCCAGTGTTTTATCCCTCCAGGACACCTTGGCTGCAGAAACAAAGCCATATACAGCACCAGGAGACCCAGAAGTTGTGTTGGTCCTTGCGTGACAGCTGTCTGCCTGGATGAATTTCCCCATCCCAGCAGGCTGCAGAGAGAACCCATGGGATCCATCATTGGGGCTTATACTCCCCTTTCACGAGCCTGGAAGGAGAACCAGGGCCAATGATTATGGACTTGCCGGGACACAATTCACACCTATCCCAGCAGCAACTAGCCCCATGTCCTCCATGGGTAACACTCATCTCAGTGGGGTCCCACAAACCTTGCAGCGTGCACCCTGAAGGAACTGGCTCTTGGTGCAGCAGTGAGGAAGCTCATGGTACTCTGTGATCCCTGCATTTGGCCCATGTCCAGGCAGAGCAGGTGGTGAGAAGATCACTCAGGACAGTGAACAGGGGAAGTTTTTTGAGAATGACAGAATGGTGGGAGTCAGGAACAACAAGGCGATTAGAGGAAAATGAGGAGTTGATGGAGCAGGGATGTGAGACTGCCAGAGTGTCTAAGGCTCGAACTGTCCCTTGCATGCAACAGGACACTTAACAATCACAGAACCATAGAATGATTTAGGTTGGAAGGGACCTTGAAGATCATCTAG
>RSEF01000026.1:480250-506517 GCA_003993805.1 Himantopus leucocephalus | reverse complement strand
CTGCTATAAGGTCTCCCCAGACCCTTCTCTTCTCCAGGCTGAAACTTGGGCCTCTTGTGCTGCTCATGGACCAGGTTTGCACAGGAGATGCAGGAGGAGGGCACAGCCATAGGGAGCCACTTCAAACACAGCCAGCCCTGCCCTGCCCGCCAGTGAGGGGTGGTGTGTGAGCACCCTGCACATCTCTGTGCCTGACATTCCCACCCTGCCTCCTGAGTCTTTTCTCTTCTAGACCAAATTATCCCAATTACATTCTTCTACCACCCCTCTAATTTCTATTCTAGTTTCCCCACAGATGAGAGTCTGGCATTTCCTCACCCTTCTTGTCCTCTGGCTGCTCTCCTGCTGCCCCGTGTCCTGCACATGGGACAGTGTGGCCTGGCCAAAGCCTGCGCAGCATCGAGAGCTGCAGAAGCATCACAGCTGGTGTCTGGGTGCAGGTTGGTATCCAGCCCAGCAGCCTGTCTCTGATGCTTTGCTGGCTGTCAGAGCCCATCACCCCCAGGAAGTTCACTGTATAGCCTGAGGGTGACTTGCCCTCCCTGAGTCTTCTCTCTTGATTTTCAACAGAGCCAGAATGGTTAAGTACAAAATCAATGCTTTGCCTCTATCTAAAGTGAGGAGACAGGACTTTCCTCCCTGTTCTTGTCTTTTATTACTGACATCCTAGCATTTCTCTGATCTTTCCTGCCTCATGGGCTCTTCACATTCCCTCTCCAGATACTGCCTTCAAGATCTGTGGGGTTTTGGTGGAGACTAAAGTGCAGAGAAAGCACATGACTGTGGGAGTGGTTATACTGGTCCTAAGGGAGCAAGGATCTGATCTGGGCAGGGAGCAGTGTGGTGAGCAGCTCATGTCACCATGAAATGCTGTGCTCTGCACAGTGTAGCTTCATGGCAGCCCCATAGGACATGGACGTAACTGGGTCAAACTGATGCTCCCCAGTTACCTGACACACTTCTGTATGCTGCATGAGGCACACCAGTTTACACCTATTTACAGCTGGTTACACTCCCCCATATTTGTGTAGTGTCCAAGGTATCCATAATGACAATACCCTACAAATCACTGCAGCTCCCCATTAGCCCCAAATGCCTCCTACAGTCTTCTGCGTTGAAGCTGCTCTTCTCTGTTTCAAGGTGCCAGGTTGCGTGAAGAACTTGGAGCAGCTGGCTCCCCAGGGGAGTCTTGCCCTCAGCAGGCTTGGATGGGAGTGGAGAAGCAGAGCAAGGGAAGAGGGAACTGAGACATGGCTTGGGAAGAGGGTGAGAATTTTTGGTAACTCCCAGGGCACAAGGAACGGGGTGAGACAGCCCCGAGGTCTCTCTCCAGGCTCTGCTTTCCACTCCTGACCACAACCAGACCCTGAGGGAAGGTGCAAGCTGCTCTGCAATGGCCTGGGAAGGGACACCCTGCTTCCAAGATTAGTTCCTGCCTTGTTTTATCCATGCAGTAAAATGGCAATAATATCACCTTTCCCTACAAGAGGTTTTGGTGATTTTATTGTGCTGTCAATAAGGTTGTGATGCTGCTGTGAAAGGCACCCTGCGCTCACACTCCTGTCCTGAGGAGGTCAGAGGGAAGACAGAGTGGCCCATGACTCTCCAAGCAAGCCAGTGCCAGGAAGGACACCTGTTCCCCCTGGTCCCTGAGGAGATGGAGCACATCCTGCTGAGATGCTGTGGAATCACTAGCCCCAACCAGGTTACTGCTGCAGTGGCCTGAAAGACCTGAATCACAACCTGAAGGAAACACATGGTGGCCTTCACCTGCCTTCTTCAGCACCTTGTGCTTTTCCTTAGTCTTTTCTCAGTAGAGAAAATCAGTGAGACACCCCCCCCGCCCCCGTCCTTGCCAAGAACCCTTCCAATTCTGATTAAGCTTGATGCTCCTAAGGCTTGTCCGGGCAAAATTTCTAGTTCTGTTCCAGCAAACTCACAGGGACCAGCCTATCCTTTCCATGTCCCTCGCTGCTGGCCTCACTCTCATGGTGACAGAGAAATAGATGAGGGTGAATGATTGCTGCTGCTGGAGGGTACAGGGACTCACAACTGCATCCGCCAATGACCTCAGTCCTGTCGAGCCCACAGTATCATTACAGAAAGCAATCAGAGCACCTCCCTATAGCAAGAGCACATGGCAGCCCAACATACCCTGTAAACCTGGCCAGGAGAGCATCAGAGTATTTGGAAAGTGAAATGCTTCCAGTGAAATAAGGGCTGGTAGTGCCCCTGCTTTTAGGAAGCAGGAACTTCTTTAAATAAAAGGCCCATGGGATGGTCTGCATGGGCCAGTCACTGTGTGCATCAACCCTTCTTTCCCTGCCCTTGCACTGGGGCTAGTCCTCTGCATACCTCCATGGGAAAGGTTGGGGGTTAGAGTAAATTTAAGGCAGCCTTGCAGCCAGAGGGGTTGGTATGACAGCCCAAGTGCCACCCTGTATCACTGGGCACAGCGCGGCTGAGAGCAAGGCAGGTTGTCCTGAAGCATGAGGACACCAACATCAGCTCTCACAGGACAGCCTGGAGCAAGCTTCTCCATGCAACCATTTCCCAGTTGGAAATGCTCTGATCCTTCAAGCCTCTCCTTACAATGAGGCCACTCGTGAGGGTGTCCCACCTGGCGCTGCCCCGTGGTGGAGCACACCGGGTGTCCGTGAGCCCATCTGCACGCAGGCGGTGGGGCAGAGAGAGCAGACTTCTCTTCTGACTGCCACCCGCGGGGAGCCGTGCTGGCTCCGGAAGGGAGGCATCGCTCGTATACACTGCATCATTAGTTACCTGGGCCTGACACAAATAGAAATTGATCAAAAGCGGCTTTAAAAGCTCCCGCGTTCCTGGGGTAGAAGGTTCCTCTTGTTGAAATTGGGTGGGAGAGCTGCGGTTTTTCCTCAGTTCCTTTGATTTGTTGCCTAATGCAGGGGATGGATAAATCTCTAAGCCCTGAGATTTAGGGCAGGATTCATACTTTACATCTTCAGAAGACGTAGTAAACAGCCCTATACTCTAATCCTGGGAGCAGGTTTGTACCTGCTCACTCTGTATAAACTGGACCGGCTACAACAATTTCACATTGCGGCTGAGTTCAAAACATCCCCTTGGGGATGAAATGTTTATTGCAAGAGATTTTTAAGATGGTTCTGAAAGGGAAAAAGGGACACCCACCTCAATACCCTTCACAGATCCTGCTGGACTGTCACACAGATGCAAAAGGTGATATGACTGCACGAGCAGTTAGACACCCTCACCCACAGGAAAATACCCTGGGAAGGAACTTGCTGGTAACCCTTTGTCACTCAGACCTTCCCCACTGGACAGGCAGAGGTGGGTGGCCTGCTCACAGCGACAAGAAAGCCTCTGTTTACCAGGGCTGGTGGTTCCCAGGCACGGCCTGATGTCTGCAATGCTCCTGGACCCAGCTGCATGTGTCCCAACGCCCCTGTGGGCAGGCTGAGCTCAGGCTGAAGACAGAATGTCCAAGGATCCCACCCTTCCCAGGGACAGGTCACTCTAGAGTCTTGCAGAAGCCTCCTGGGCCATGCAGAAGTTTGCAGCGAGGGCAGGCTGGCTGCAAAGAGGCAGTTGAGCTGGGCAGAGCACAGGAGCTTTCCACAGTGCCTGCCAGAGTGCAGATATCTGGACTTTCGGGTTGCTTCAACCCAGCCCCAAGACGCTGCAGCAGAGCAGATAGGGGCCAGTTTGGGGTCTGGGGGACAACACATCTGGGGGACACCATGTCAGGGCATTTGGTGAGTTTTCTGCAAAATGTGAACCTCTGCAGATTCTCCTGTGGTGTGTTTTCACATAGCATGGAGGGCTGTGCCCTGGAGGTGACCTGCTCATGGTTTGCTGTAGCAGAAGTGAGGAAGCAATGTAGGGGGAGCGGGTGGTCCTTGAGGTGGGACACAGCTCCCCACTCACCAAGGGGCATGTTAGCCAGCGTGGGTTTAACAGCTGACACCACACCGCCTTGTAACTTTGCATCCCCCTCTGGGTGGCTGCAAGTCCCCATGTGTGGCCAGTGCCGAGGGGCTGGGGGAGGCGGGGGTGGTGGTGGCTCTGCAGAGGTGAGTGAGTTACTTACAGAATCTTCAGGCTGTAGAGGCCAGAGAAAGCTTCTCCTGGGATCCTGGAGATCTGGTTTCCAGAGAGGCGTCTGCAGCGAAAAGAAGATGTAATGTGTCAACATTCTTGTAGTGACAGTCCCTTGTCTGCAGAGGCTTAACAATTCACGCATCCTGCCACAGTCCCCTTGGGGAGGAGGCTATGACACCTGCAAGCTGAGCCGTGGTCATGCGCTTGGGCAACCTTTGCATATGATCCCCTCTTGATCATATTCCTTGCTTGAGGAATAGGCAAAGGTAATAATAACTTGTTACTCCTGCCTGACCTGAATCCAGTGGTTTTAGCATCCAGTGACAGCTTGTGGCTCAAGTCATTCCCTGGTACCCACAGAGGACCTCACTCCATAGAAATTACAGCAACAGGCAGCCTGGGAGACAGACCTCTGCTCAAGGGCACTGACAAACCTACAGACCCTGCTCTACATCAGATGCCTGGCCGTGAGGGTGGAGCAGGGGGAGAGCTATTTTCTGCTCATGCATGGGTCCTGGGAGGACTATCCCTAAATCATGGACCCTTATCTGACCCTTTTGTCTGCATGTGGCCTGTTTCTGCATCCTGCAGGTTCTCCTTTTTCCTGTCCATCAAAGCTTGATAACATCTGATTTACTTCCACTCCCTTATTTCCAACCCTGCATTCTCATGCATGATCACAGCTAAGGCAGGGCTCCTACAACACTGAGGTTGGTATCACACTGTGAGGGGAGACGGGAAGGGGCTGGAGATGGGGAGTACCATGCAGATGCCACAATAGAGCCAGGTCATCTAAGTACGGTTTCTAAAACCAGGACAGAAAAGTCAAAAGTGGTTCTTGGATGATCTATGGCTGGAGAAATCATAGGAGGGCAGATGAGGATAGGGACCAAGCAGCCTGGGAAGGCTGACGAATGAAGATTAATGTGAAGGGATGGGAGAGGAAGACAAAGTGAAGAGCAGCATCACAAAGGACAGTGGGACAACTGGGGACCCAGAGCAGAGGACAACATTCAGAACTGGCTGAAAGAATTTACCCAAGGAAACCTGTGGGATTCACCATTGTACATCATCATCTGATCAGTGCGCTCGAATTTTAGCAAGGCCCAGAGCAGGCTGGGGCATTAACAGATGTTTGGATTTCTTACTGACATTGGAAACTGCATCACTGTTACCATCACTTTCACTGATGAAGACAGTGGTCCTGAGAGACCATGGTGAGGGCCTGTGGTGGATCCAGGAGTAAAGTAAGGACTCTTCAGTCTAGGCTTGACCTAAGGAGAATCTTCTCCTTCTCCTCCCATTTCTCCAGTGAGGACAAATGTGGACCAAATCCCAGTGCCCTTCAGCCAGAAATCATGAAGACAGGTTCAACAACCTGATTAAGAGTCCAAATTATTACTGCATTTGTGCTTTACTTTCTGATCCCCAAGTGGTTAAACAGAGGTAGAGGTTGGACTTCTCCATAGTCACAGTGTAAGAAAATTGTCTGCTTGACTTGGAGTGGAATATTGTATCTCCCAAAAGGAGATCATTTGTGACCATCTTCACTCTCTCAGAAACTCTAAACCAGGCCCAAGAGGTCGGGCACAGATGTTGGCAAGCTTGTTGTATTCATTTAGCATTGACAAAGCCATTTCTTTGTAGACATTTTGGCTGCGAAGGAGGCAGGTGTCAAGGATGAACAGCGTAATCCAGGCTTGAAGCAGAGTGCATTGCAGCGAGGACTCTGCAAAGGTCATGGAGAGGATCTGAGCTGTTTTGGGGAGCCACACTCACCAGTGGCGGAGCAGGCATGTGCGGGTGCCCAAGCTCTCTCCCTCCCTGTCTCTCCCCTCGGGAATCTAGAGAAAATTGCTCCCATAATTAGGCCTCCGACAGCATAAACAGCACAGGGTCGTCTCTTTAATGTGTGTGAGCAGGTTGTAACCTGCCTCTCTGCAGTATGCAAGCCGCCTGGCAGGTTGGGCTATTTGTCACTTGGGGGCTTCGATTTGGGGTAATTGCTCCTTTTGATTGCTGATTTCCACATGGGAGGGAATGTTGTCCAGGAGACTGGAGTGCTCGCCTGGAGGGGAGGTGTTCCTGCATGGCATCATCAGCCTGCTCCCAGCATCCGTCCTACCAGGCTGTGCTTGCTCTGCGGGGGGCTGTCTGTCCTCACCTCCCTGGAGCTCCTGTCTGCCCCATGCCTTCGCTGGCAGCGGTTTACGTGTATTCACAGTTAAATGTGCCTCTTGACTTGTTTCCTGGCAGCTCTGCACCTTTATGTTCACTTTCCTGGGTGTGTTTGAGTGTTTGCCAGGTCCCTAAATGGATCTGAGACCTCCAGGATTAGCAGGAGAGGAGTGTGGAGCTTGAATAGAACCCAGGCTGGGGCTGGGGCTCCTGGCCACAGAACAGCGTGGTAGGGAGCCCCGCTTGCTGGTGGGACATGTGCTGGGCCAGCTTGTGGTATCTCAGCACCAAGGGAAAAACAGAACATGAGGGGAAAAACAACTCTGTGGGAGATGCCCTGGTTTCACTGGGTACCACTTCAGCATGAATCTAGAGGCACAAAGCATCCCCCAGCCTCAGGAAAGGCAGCCATACCCCTCTCTTGCTGCTTCTTCTGTCCTTGGCCCTGCCACACTAAGACTATGCCGTGTCCATGGCTCACCTCTGGTGTCTGGCTCTTCTTTCTCTAGCTTTACCTCTTCCCCACTGCCAGGGCAGCCTAGCTCCTCTCCCCAAAGTGCAATTGCCAAGCCAAGGAGCAGACACAAAGGGAGTCACCAGCCACAACCAATTCACTCAATCCACCTCCCAAGGCAATTGCCAGTGCCATTGGTGTCCAAGATGGGCTCTGCTTACTTGTACGCATCAGAGACTGGGAGGTGGGAGGTATCTTTGTTCATGCACACACGCTGAGGTTTCACTTTCCTAGAGGGGTACATGGCCCATATGTGCACACAGGGTCTGGAGGCATGGGCATGGGTTTGCTATACCTCCGAGGACAGAAGCGGCGTGATGGCAGTAGTAGTGAGTAGTAGTGAATGGTAGCCAGGTGTCTCGGGCAAGGGGGCACAGCTGTCCCATCTCTCTGAGAATGGGCCAGGAATGAGTAGGTCTTTTGGGGTGTCCTGTCCAGCAGGAGGAGTGGCCACTGGGAAGAGATGCCTGCTTCCGTATCATTAGCTCCCATACCAGTTTGCGTAAGAGACCCAAGACACAAAAGACTCCCTGTGTGCTGACCCTTCCTCTGTCCATGGTCATTTGGCAATCTCCCTAGTGCTTGGTTCCCTCTGACCCTCTCGTTCAAACCCTCCAGAAATCTCCCAGCCTGGCAGAAAGGCACCTGTTGAACATGTCTCCAGAAGCCGGATCCCACCGGCAATTCACTGAAATGGTCCCTTCCTTTCTATTTAATAGTGGATAATAACATTTGAAATGATGCTGCCAGTGTGACTTCTCCTGAGACAGCTCTTCATTTGCTCCTTTTGTGGAGAAGACTGAAGCAAATAACCCCACCAAGAAGGACTGAGAGGTGGCATTCCCTTGTACACAGAGGGAAGAGGAGCTGCTTTTGCAGCTGGTCTGAGCACATGAGCTCTGCTCCAGGCCTGCTCAGGTCACTTTTTAGGACAGACAGACTTGATTTGGCTGTATGCCCTGTCATCCCAGAGCTTACACCGTGAGATAGGGTTGGGAAAAAGGGAAAGCTCTGGATTTAAAGTGACCGATGGAAGGGGGAGAGAAGGGGCAGGTGGAAGGGGAGGGTGGGACCCGCAGTTGGCTGGCTTGCTTTGGAAAGCTCGCGTGTTTGGTGGATTTTAGATTCTGCACCCCCCCGGCCTTCCCCACTCCCGTGATTTCTGGGAACATTCCTCCAGGCTTTGATCTGCATTCCCAATACACTCCAAGTTGGAACAAACTCATGGTTTACCACCTCACGGTTGCTGCAGTTCAATTACCACAGGCTCCCACCCCCTCCTGTATCTTGGGCTTCTTGGTCATGCTACAGCTTCCATGGCACGCCCAAAGGCTGTTTGTTGGGCATGATCGCTCATGTCATGTGCTAAGGCAACACGATGATGCCCTTATCATTCACATTAGGAGGCAGGAACATTGCCCATTGGCAGGACAGGACAAACATGTGTGTCCATATCCCAGTGGAATTTTCCCCTTGCGAGATCTTTATTGAGCATGTCAGCCTCCCTCTTTGATCTCCTGCTCTGGTTCATTTCTCAAACAGTAATACTGTCAATGCAGAATCTGTGCCCAGATAAATTCTCTGCGCTCCTGTCTAAATAGTGTCATCGCACCAAGACGTGCCATCCCCCGGGTGCACAGGGGACCAAGGGCTCTGTGTTATGTTTGAGTTTGTTCTCATGCTGGTGCAAAGCAAGAATGAAGCCAATTAAGTCATGCAAGTGAAAACATGGTACATTTGAGAAAAAAGTCCAGGCTTGGACTCTCCCTTCCCACACAGGAATCTGCAGCTGGTCCTAGTCTTGTATCACCTGGAGGTGTCTCTAACGTGGTCTTTACTGCCTTGTTCCTCCCCTGAGGAGGAGACTATGCAGCAACTTTGCTCTCCATGCCCCCACCGAATGCCTGTTCCAACTCGATAGATTGATGGCATTTGTTTCTTTTGTTTATGGTCCTCAAGCCAGTTTTCAACCCACACGAATGTTCATATGCAAGCTAGGTTGGATTCATTTGCCAAGTAAGATTTAATAAGACACAACTCCTTGATGAACAACCCAATACAGGACACTGAATGCCTTCACTCCATCCCCTTATATTATAAACTGTCAAGGTTTTCAGGGGAGATTTGTTCCTTCCAAGCTTTCAGCGCAGTTTTGACTTTTGACTCTACTCTGGGTGCCCCACTTGGGGTACCCCAGAACAGAGTTAGTCATCTGGAAGGCAATTTTCAGGAAAATTGGGGCCAGCTATCATTGCTTGCAAGGATTTTTCAAGTGCTGAACACTATCCCCAGCCTAACCAGAGAAGAAAAAGAACTGAAATCTCTAAATTTTCACAACATTTTGAAGGTGACTTGGGCTCCTTCAATATCTTGGCTTCATTTTTCAATGCACAAGATGGAGACCTCCCCAGAAGCCTTCCTTCCCTGTCCTCACCTGTACCTTGTCCAACATTTGTCTTTGCACCATGCCACATTGCACAGGAGTGACCTTTGGAAGGCTTCATCAGAAGAATTATCCTTTGACCCTCTCTCTCTCTGCTGTTGCCCACCCACTGCATCAACAACTAGTGTTGTCCTCCGCCAAGGAGCAATGCCAACCAGGAGGACAGAAAGTCCTGGTTGAACCAGGGCTAGCCGCCTTGTTACTAACACATTGCAGAAGAGCCACATCAGTGTGCTCCATCACAGCATCCTGTTACCTTCTCAGCTCCTTACCTACAGCCATCTGGAAAAGGAGAGCTGTGTCAGGCAAGGTGGCTACCAAGGGAGCAGTGATGCTGCCTCCAAATCTCAACATGGCAAAGCAAGGTCATGGACCTACAAGCATTTGTCTCAGTTCCAGAGACCTCTGCAGCCTGCTTTGTCATGGAAACCCACCAAAACTGCTCTCCTACGAATAACCTACTCCAAACATGTTACTGCACTGCTCCAGGAAATGCTTTTCACCATGGTGCCAGCACACTTGAACATTGCCCAGAAATGTCAGCATGCCTTTACACAGCAGAGCTGTCACTCCAGGAGTCATGCCCCAAAGCCAGAATTACTGCAGTGCTGCCTGTTACAAGAATGAGGTTGCCTTGGAATGAGACCCTGTGCTGGGCAATACCCCCAAAGTTGGATGTTTCGGATGTCTGGGAGCTGATGTGGGTGGTGGTGGGTGCTCCAAGAGAGGGCAGGGGGACACTGCAGAAGTTCTGGTGCTTCGTAACCCATGATGGCTCCACTGGTCTTTCACCCACATGGGAAGAGGAGTGAGAAGAGGGTTTCTTCCCTGATGCAGGGGAGAAGGAGAGGGCTGCTGTGTTCACACTCCCAGCATACATGCTTGCATTTTATGTTGTTTTGCTTTTATGCTGTTCCTTGGCCTCCAGCCCCTTGAGCTGCAAAAGCTGCCTGGGAAAGGGGACAGCCTGCAAGGGGAGGCCACGGCATGGGTCCTGAGCCTGCTGTGTCTGCACCACTGCAGAGGCACGGCACTCCCCATGATGGTGAGTCCCTCTGCCCTCAGGGCCTGAGAAGAGGCAGGTGAAAGAGCCAGTGGCTGGGAAGGGGTCTGATCTTGCCGCTGTGCCCCAAAGCAAGAGGTGAATGGCAATGAACACCTGCCTTTGGCTGCAGTTTCTCTTCTTGGCACCAACCCCTCGTGTTTGGATTCAAAGCGCGGTAACAAAGCCCTTGCCGGCGAACACATTTCAACATGTTATTATTCCCAGGCTGGCTTTCAAGATCCTCTTTCTATTCCTTCTGTACTGATTGCTCTTGTTTCTCTTGGCTCCCAGCTCTGGCTTTTCAGGCTTCATTAACTGGAATTTATTAGCAACTTTAAACAATCTTCCTGCTGCCAAAAAGAGAGAAAGAAAGAAAAGAAGAAAAAAAAAAAAAGAAAGAAACAAAGAGGAGACACACTAAACTCTGGGCTGTTCCCCGCCTGTGTGAGGCCCAGGTCTGAACACCTCTATCACTGGAGGCTTTCTTTGGAAGGAAGGACTGGTGAGTGCCTGGGCTGGGACCGTGCCTGTTCCCGACGCATCCTCTCCTGTCCCTGTGCTGTTTCCCCGCTGGAGCTGGAGGCTGGTGGTGACAGAGGACAGCATGGACTGATGGAGAGCTGCCGGAGAGGAGTCCTCGGTGGCATTGACTCTTCAAAGCTGGCTGAGACTGGAGAATCTGATCTCTTGGCAGCCTCTGAGCATGAGGCCTAATTGCATCCATAACACCTTCCTGAGCAGCTTGCAGTAAAAACTAATGACTAACAGGTCCCGGCACACCTGAGAGGCCCGTTCTCGTCACTGGATGGATGGGTAAATAGAGGCACTGGCAGGGAAAATTGCTTTACTAAGACCACACAGTGAGTAAGCAGTTTGAGCTGGAGCAGTCCTGGTGCCCTTACCTGTGTCCTAACCATGGTGTTGCCTCCAATCCCTTGTGCAACATGGCTGTTTGGCCTCTGGAGGGGAGCTGAGCCAATGCAGAAATGTCCTGTGGGGCACAGCCCACCTGGACATCCTGGTGTGGCCTGGGTGATTGCTTTGCTGTCCTCAAGACACTCAGGTGCCACCCTGCTCTCACTTGCTCCCTGCATGCCCCCACCTGGCATGGGTTCCTTCAGAGGACTGACATACTCAGGTGGGTACAGCCACCTGGCTTCACAGTGCTTCACAGCAGCCTGAAGGGTGTGCAACATAGCACATTTGTCCTCAGCGTCCACCGGGGACACACGTATCCCTTTTTGCAGCTTTCTTTCCCCTTGCCATTATTCCTGTTCCTCGGTTGAACCCCAGCTCCATGCATAAGATGAGCCTTGAGCCCAGCTGATCTCTGACCATCATGAAACTCCACCGTCACGGGGAACCCAAAACGATGCTAAAATAGAGGCACAAAAAAAGGAGGAATCATAAAAGGTGTGAAACACCAGCTCTTCTCCAAGCCGCTGTGACCCTGGGCTACTGGGACTAGATCTAATGAGAGAAGATTGGCAGCAATAAGGCAGGAGAGAGGAACTATGAGGAGCTCACAGAAGAGGCTGAGAGGAACATGGACTTTCTCTGACTATCAGAGAGGATGAAGGTTACAGGTCATACTCATACTGTTCAAGGGCCAGGGCAGATGTTTCTGAGCATTAGATCAAGATAAAAATGTCCCTAAGATATAAGAGTTCCCAGGGGACCTGAAAAGGAGATTTGAAAGTCTGTGCTGAATTTGGCAAATATTTTTGGCTGAGGAACCTGTGATTTTTTTTCAGAATGTTGAAGCATCTTATTTAAGGCACCTTTGCAATAAAGAAAATACCATTTAAAATAATATTTTCTCTTCAAGTTTGACCCAAAGTAAAAGACTAAAGGTTAAGAAGTAACCTGAAAATGAAACAAAATTTTTTTGTTTGGGTCAAGGAACTCTTTTGGGTTGACCAAAGCCCCAGAACATCAGTTTTGGTTCACCCTGAGTTGAATTTTGCCAGTTTCATCTTCAGTTGCATCCTCCAGCCTGTTACTCGCCCAGTTTATCAAGGATGTAACAGGGAACATAACTGGGTATGAGGCAGGTTGGGGCTGTAAGGTCACCCAAAATCGCTGGAGATGAGAAGCCTGCTGAAAGGCTGTTTTCTACGTGAAGACAGGCACTTGCAGCAAGGATGGGCTGCAGCAGAGCCCTCTTCTTTCTTGTCAGCCCTTCTCTGCCGGGAGGTCAGGCAAGCAGGCAGGTCTTCTGCCTCCCCAGGAGATACCTGGATTGTCCCTCATTGCTCAGCAGGGTTTTCTGGTCTTCACTGACTCAGCATGCCCCAGCATGGGCAGTTCTTCCATGGAGGGAATAGACAGAAGGCTTGGTCTCATGTGCTACATGTCACTGCAGTAAACCCAAGGGAATATGTTCAGGGTAGATGAAATCTGCAGAGATTTGAGCTGTGAAACCTGAACAAACTTCTATTAAGGATGTGTAAACAGGCAGGATTTGTTTGCTTGATTCTTGTGCACTTGCCAGCACAGAGGATGATCCCATCTCAAATGTGATGGTCCTGATGTAATGTTTTGGGATTAAAGTTTGGTAAAGATAAATGAAAACAGCAGCAGTGCCAGGCAAGTGCCAGGCAAGTTGTATTACTGGTCGATGGCAGCCCTGTGAATCATTTAGGTTGGAAAAGACCTTTAAGATCATCGAGTCCAAGCATTAATGTGTATGCATACACTGTCCCTGTCTAGATGTTGTTGCTGAAAGAATCACTTTAGATTTCTGCCAATATATAAAAATTCTTTTTTTCTTGATTTCATATCAATTTCTTGTTTTCCATAAATAAAATTACTGTATTATTGCAATCAAATTCAAGCATGAACTTGGGTGTGCATAGATATATAATACTGTGGTTTCCAATTCTTCTCTTAACTGTGATGTTTTTTCCTAGTCAAAATACCTTTGCTTTCCGAATGAGGACTTGTGGCATTTTGAGCCTCTAGTAAAATGTTCTCTAACAACTTCCAATTATTTTTCAGATTTTCCTGTTTAAATTTTTCCTCTTCATCTGCTTCATTCATAATTATTTTTGGCTCTGAGAAGCTGGCTCTTTTGGAGCCTATGAATATTTATTCATTGCTGGTTGAGACTGTTCTGTTTGTACATGACATGTAATCAGGACACAATTGCTTGCAGCAAGACAACTGTTAATTGTATACAAGAGTATGGTCTCTGTGTGTGAAAAGCTGTACTACCCCCAGTGAATGCTTTGGGTGTCCACACTTCAACACAGATGTTGACAAAATGGAAAGAGAAAGGCTGCAAGATGGTTGCAAGGTCTTGAAAAACCCACCTTCTGTGGGTAGCTTGAGCTCCAAAGCTAAAGAAGGATAAAAAATGACTCCTGCTCAGTCTGTAAATGCCTAAGGGGGAGGGGACTTTGGGCAGCTAGGGTCCTTACAAGTCCAATGAATAGAAACCACAGACAGATGTAGGTGAGTTGCAAGACCCTTTGAAGTTAAAAACTTACAGTATGATTTGATAATTATTTGACCTGTTATGGGAATAATGAACATCAATATCTGGTCTGGTCTCTTTAGTCAAGACTGAATGTTCAGAGAAGTTTGTCTTTGCACGTGTGTGTCCACCTGAGTATGTACGCTCATCTGCAAACTCTTTTCTAAGTGGGACTTTCTGCTCATGACAGTGGTGCCCGAGCACTGCGCACAGCCACACAGTGCAGAGGCTCCTCTTCGTCAGGCAGGTCAGCACCACAACCTGTGTGCATCACTGGCATGACACTGCACTGCTGGATGCGGATGATTCCGGGTCGCTTCACTGCAGAACATGTGGGATTGTGCATCTGGGAGACGAAAACACCTCCTTTCAGGGCACTGAAAACACCTTTTCTGTAGGAAATTCTGACAGTTTGGAAACTAATATTTTTGAAATCTCATTGATGTTGCGTGTGGTGGTGGCTGCAAGAACTGATTCAGTAAAGACAAAGTGTTTCATTTAGACAGAATAAGCTGTAATAAGTGTTATATATCCAGTAAGTTTACAACACATACATCAAATGCAACGTTAATATTGGTATTTCATGCAATGTAATAATAGTGTTCTGAAGAAACTGCGTTTTCCAACAGAAGCTATTGTGTTGAAAGGAGCAACAGCATGAGAATAACACCTGGAGGTATTTCTCATGGTCAAGTGGAATAAGACCATACAGGTGCAATTTACCCATGCAGAAATGGCCAACCTCAATCCTCTGCCCCCCAGGCACCCATTTTTGGGGCTCCTAAGGGATTCCAGTGGTTTCTCATGCTGGTGGTTAATTTTCACACTTTCAGAAGTTGAGCCACTCCTTCACTGACACACAGCCACATGCCGATCCCTGGGGATTACGATTGCTGCTGTGTCTGAGTGTGCCTGCTCAGACCGTGGTACATACTGGTGCATGATGGGACACCCCAGCCTCTGGGGCAAATTTTCTGAACTTCAATTGCCCAGGTTCCTTGCCGTCTGAACTGCAAAGCGTCCAGGAGGTAAGGTGTCTCTGGACTGCAGGAACATATGAGGGGTACCCTGTATGCAGAAGGGTCAATGAAGCTCCTTGTTTGCCGGCTCTGCTCCTGGGTGCAGTGTTGATTTCTGCATAATCGTTGGCTCCTCTTTTATTTTGGCCATGCACCATCTCAGCCTAAAGGTAATGACAGTCAAACCCCTAGGCTAGAGTAGCAAATAAACCCTCTCCCAGCTTGCAGCATGCTTCCGTCTCAGCCTGCAGCCCCAGTGACAACGCTGGGGGTTGTTATCAGAGCCACAGACACCCTCTCCAGTGTCCCCACCACCACCCTGACCACGATCTGCCTGGTGTGGCCGCTCCATACTTACAGCTCCTCCAGGAAGCGCAGGTGACGGAGAGTGCTGGGCTGCAGCCGGCTAATGTTGTTCATGCTCAGATCTCTAGTGGAGAAGAAAGACAGAAGCCACTAATCAGTCACACTGTGGTTTGCACAGAATAAATCCCAATGCCAGGCTCTGTATCTCATCTTTGCTAAGAGGGAAAATGAGAAGCCCCTGCAAAACATTTCAGCATGAGCATCTTATGACAGCTCAGGCTCTGCCTGCAAAGGGATGGAGAGGAGTAACCAGAAAGCGACACTTGCTCCTTCAGGGTGGTCTGCCTGAGCTTCACCAGGTTATGGAGCGAGTTAGGACATTTCCTAACAGCACAAGCAGTATTAATGTCTTAGAATGTTTGGAGAGTGAACAAGAAACCCAGCGACACTGCAGTTGGACAGTATGTCCTTGGGCCCAAAAGTATCTTTCTGTGACCACCAGTCATGCCAGCCACCACAGGGAGCTTTTCCAGTGTGTGCTTTTGAGGAGAGAGGAAGCCATGGAAGAAGTGGTACATCCTATTGGACAAGCCTGCTCTAAACTGGAAAAACTAGAGAATGCCAAGAATGAGGGCTGGAGGTTGGCTCCATGAGTGACAAAGTCTGAATTTAGGGGGTAAGAGGAATCTGTCTGATTGTGCTTGTCTCAGTCTTTGTAATTTCCAGATAAAGGCTCACCTCCTATCTTCTTAGGGTCTGACAGACCCTCACAGAGGAGGATGTGCCACAGTCCAAGGGGTCCAGGGGATCTGTTGAGTCTTAAGCCCTTAGCACATTACAGAGTCACTGTGAGCTGCCCATGGCAGAGCTGTCATCCTCTTAGGAAATGAATAGAAAAGTCTGCAGCGAATGGAGCATTAGACCAGCTGGTATTTGGAAAAAACAAGGAGGCTTCTGGACTTCAAGGGTCTCCAGAAGGTCTGATACTTGATAGCTGCAACCCTGCCCTCATGAAGGAAACTGCGCTTGTGACCCAAGTCTAGAGCAAGCTGTGTCCAGGTGACTGCAAGTGAGCATCGATTTTTACAACTATGAGGAAAGATGAGGCTGAATTAAAAGCTGGTGTGGTTGGGAATGAAAGGGCCATGTCCCCTACCAAGCAAAGCAATCCTAGTCAAATGCCATTGGAGGCATTGGGTAGGCTCATGTGAGGCAGAAGGGGCTAGTTTTGATCATTGTATATAGACAGGACACCACTTAGCTCCTTCGGACTGCCTGGACTAAATGGCAGAGACAGACAAATGTCTCTCTTGTGATGTAGGAATAAGGAGGCACAACATAAAAATGAAGGCATTTTACTTTACTCTTTCCTCCATTACATATCATGGACTCATGAGTCTAAGGAAGGATGTAACGCCCTCAGTATCAGTGGGAATCTGTCTTGGTTTTGGACAAATACATGGAGGAAGGAGGCTTGTGCCAAGGACAAGGACCGAAGCATGAAGGAGAAAAGTCGCTCAGAAAAACCTCACCATACAAGAGCTGGCTGCCATCTGCACAGCACACCGTCATTTGAACTGAGATCCTGCAGACCCAAGATGTGAGACTGCAGGTCACATATCACATGCCCTGGGGCATCACGGGCTGACTTTGGGCTCTGGGTAGGAAATCACTTCAGTGGAAAATAGGTTTATTGAAAAAATTGCTCAAATTCCTTTGTATTCTTCAGTGAGAAAATTCCAGAGTTCTGCTAGTAAAGAGTCTTAAAAACTTTGAAGATGTAGGTTTCTTCATTTTGCACCATTTTCCAGCACTTTCTGACCAGATCTATTTCGCATTGGTGGTTGCAGGTTACACCTAGGAAGGATCTAAAGCCTGTCTTTACAGTTTCTGTGGAGGTGTGTCCTGTGACAAAACTGTGCAGTTTCATGAGCCGTATTTGAAGATACTCCTGTTTTTTTTTATTTGTAACTTTCTCCTCTCCAAAGAAGTGATGGAAAAATCCCCAAAAGACTTACAAGGATTCAAAATCATGTTTTCAGAATGAATGCAAAATTAAAGTTGTCTGCATTTTTCTGTGTGCAACGCTGCATTCTATATTTGGATGATCCTGTGATACAATAGAAGGGTTAAAATATTATTTTGTGCTGCTTCTATTTTTATTTTTAAATCCCTAAGGGCGGTTGCTACTTAGCACCCATTAAAACATCTTTTTTTCCTACATCAAAGTGTCTCCTGTTTATGTTGCAATGAATAGGTCTGATGTTTTGACATGTTGTGAAACAATGTAAAAATAACGAAAAATAACGTAAAATGAAAGGCTGTGAAACAAAACACAGATCTGAAACATCCAAGGTCTCCTTGAAATTCCAAGGCATATTCCTTAAGTTGCCTTCAGCTGGCAGTGTAGGGAATACTCCTTGCTCGCCGCAGGAGACACTTTTCAAATCTCATTGAACTGCATTTTGGGTCCCCAGCCCTTTCCTAGGCCGGATGGGGACAGCCACCTGTCCCACACACCTGGGCGGGTGGACGGGGGGTTGCAGGGATGTGCAGACCCTCAGCATCAGCCCTACCCAGCAGCACATCAGTATGTGGCTGGTAGTAACGGGGAGGCTGGTGGTAATGAGGATGTTTTGACCCCTTCTTCCCTCCCCCTTCATCCATACCCTTAAGAGGGACAAAATACACTGGTTTATGAAGAAATCTTCCAAAAGGCAGAGGAGAAATACCATTAGCCCATCACTGACAGCCTCACAGCTCCACATTACATGATTTTTCTTTAAATGCCCTGTTCCCCTCCCTCACTCTTTTGCACCCCTGGCACTCCTGGCCACAGACAGGTCTTAGGGAAGGGGCTCTCTCCCACCATCTCTTGGGTCAGTGAAGAAAAATCCAGCCCTGATTTCCGAGGGTGTTGCATGGGGAACACTTTGGGACATTTTATTTAAAACGCACTGATGTTTGGGGTGTTTGTGCTCTGGTGATTCACAGTCCTGCAGGAGTGGAGTGCAACACATTTCCACTCACGATACTGAGAAGAGGAGGCACATAGTGCAAACGCTGGTAGTGGTCTGCTAGCTAATGAATATGATGCCAATCACTCAGCTCTAGGACTGTGTTTATCATTCACTCTCCAGTGTGAATCCCATGGGGGCCCCACACCAGCTCCTCTAGAGCAGTGGACATCACACCTGGCTTGCTGTGGTGGAGTTCCTGGACTGGCCATGGTATAAGGACAGCACAGAGGGGGTGGTGCAAGGACAGATGCTGTGAAGGAAGGAGGAGTTCCTCCAAGGGCTGGAAATGAACTTCCTGAGCAGAGTTCTAGGCTCAGTGATTTTGCTAGCCACAAAAGTACAAGATGTTTCTCCACAGGCTGTCCATGCTTGTGTGAAAGCTGAGGCACAGGATTCTTGTCTAAAGTGTTGTGGGAGTAAATATTTGACTTATTACTCATGTAAAGATGTTGTTGACTTGTTGCTGTGTTTTCCCAAGCTCATGCTTTTCCTCTTAGTAAGGTTTCTTGTGTTATGTACATCCCCAGCTCATGCAAGAGTGGAAATGCTTCCTGTCGGAGTAATCAGGGAAGCTATTTATCTTTTCAAGTGTTTGAGGGTGGTTACTTCAGCCAGCCACATTTAGTTAATTTTGAAAGGAGCCGAAGGTATTTGAACTTTATTGGATTCTTTTTTTTTCATCAACATCTGGCAGAGGGATTAGGGATTAATGGACTAAATGGATTAGGGACTCTGCTGACCTTTCTAAGCTCTGTCAATGACTTTGCCTTTCCAAAATAGATCTCTCTGTTGAGTCACTACCATCCAGTGGAGTCAAACAAGTGTTGTGTCACTCATATCTAAGCACGGCTATTGTCATTTGCACTGGAGAAACCACTAGAAAGATGAGGACCGTACCATAGCAGGCATTATAGAAATGCACAAAGAACATAGTTCAGATCCCAACGTCCCCTAAACTCTAAAAGAAATCAGAAAGGTAAGAGAGGAAATGGGGTGCTACAGCTTCACCCAGGCGTGCGATACAGGACCAGCAGAGGAGCTGACCAGATTATTGCCTTTGAGTTCATGAGACCACACTGCACTGGTTCACTGGGACAAGCCATACCTCTCCTGTCCCGGAGCTCCTGTGTTCCTCTTTCCCAAGAGACTGGCCTGTCTGTCCTCTCTGCAAGCTATCAAATAAAGGCAGAAAACCTTTCACTGTCAAATCATTTTGCATGGCTGTGGTCTGAAATGCTGACAGTAAAGTGAACTACTCTACTACGCCCGGAACTGAAACTCTATTCTGCTATCACCCCCATTCACCCATGAAGCAATGTCTTTTAAGGCCTCTTGCATTAGGTGTTGAAAATACCTATGCTTTCCAATGGCACTTCACCAAAGCCATCATGGCTATAATTAGTGTGATTTAACATCCCCCCCTTCCCCAACTAGTTCTAAACATCTATCGTAAGCATTTCTAACTTGTACCTGCAGGAAAACTGAGACACAGTTCATGGAAACTTAGCTCGTGTGATTCAGCCTTAGACCTTACAACTACTCTGGCCCTCGAGGGGTTCCTTAAATTATTTGCTTTGATGTCACCTTCTTTCATGAACAACCTTTGATTATTCACTGATTAGCTGATCTTCCTCACCAAAAAATGATGTGACATGTACCATGCTTTGGGTACTCCAGTAGCACTGTCTGCCATGCTCTTTAACAGTGCTAGGAGATGGTTACCACAGTGTTTTATTTCAGGGATGATATGAGCTTTAATGATCAAAGGAACTTATCTTTGGCGTAATTGCTCGGGCTGGTGGGATGCAGGCTGTGGTGCTGGTGCTCTGAAACCTGGAGCTGTGGATGTCCCTGCAAGGAGCAGCACAGTCCCAGCAGAGTCTGCCCAGCTCTGGTGAAGGCACCTGCGGGACCTTGTAGAAGTGTGTGCTTTTAGGCCAAAAGGCAAATTTCTTACACTTCAATATGTGGGTCTGCATGAAGGGCACCCTGTGATACTTGCTGAAGACATATCCCCAGGATGTATCTCTAGGGACACTGGGACTGATGTGTCTCACACAAACTCAAGGTGTCATTTAGAACTGCCCATAAAACTGGGGAGAGATGGACCCTGCCTGTCACCCCCAAAGCTCCTGATATACCTCTTCCTGGACTATAAGCACACCATAATGTTTCCCCAGACTGTAAGTGGTTCCCCAGAGGCACACTCTAATGTGAATTAACACAAGCAGAATTCAGCAGACCTAAAGCAATACAGGTTGAAGCCACACTGGAGTTGCACAACCAGGTTGTGGCTGCTCAGTCAGGAAGGTTTGAAGGTGAAATCTGCAGTGATAAGGTCTTGGTGGATGCCAAGTACCTAACCTTCAGACCTGGATGTGCATCTGGCTCAAGATGTGCAAAGTGCACGACTGGCAGACAAATGGTGCTCTCCTGGAAGCCATCACAGGGCTAGTATATTTCCTGCAGAAAGAGCAGCTTCTGGCTGTGGCTGGGAGAAGACATTGCCCAGCCATCTCTCTCTGTACTCCCAAGGGGCAAAAGTCTGGTAACTAGCTTCAGTCCCCTGAGGTGCTCTCCATGGGTCCCTCTGTCACTCAGCATGATAAGAAGGCTGTGTCCTCCTGCCATGAGAGCAGGGGGATGTATCTGCCTTCAAGTAGATGTTTGATCTACAAGGTTTCTGCAAGATTGGGGTGTGGTTCGAGGGGCAGACCTTCAGAGAGTCAGCAGTGGGGTACTCTGTGGGTTCCTGGCTTCTTTCATACCTCAGTGAAATCCCATGCATGTGGCAACAGCTGGAAGTGATGACAGATATTGCCCAAGCCACCGGACAGGATTTTCAGTATTTAGGGAAATGGACCTTATGCTCCTCCTTTGTAAGGAGGGAAGGTCGCCCCAAATAACATATCTGACTGCTGTCCGCAGGTTTTGAGCCTACAGGAAGCTACTAAGAATCCTAAATGGTGACTGTCTTCTCAAGCCCTAAATTGCTCCACTATATGAATATCCTCATATTTTTTAAGATGTTGAGGATATTAATGTGCTGTCTTCCCAGCATGGACTCAGTCTGGCTCCTCTCAGTGTTAGTGCTGAACACACAGGTTTCTGGATGATAAAAAAGACCTTCTATACACTCAGGCAGTTGAGCAGAAATTTTTATGATTGTGGGGGGAAGCTAATGACCTGGTATCCTCTTGATGAATTAATTGCACAATTACAGCATTAAGGCCTCCCAGTTCTGATCCAGCAGTCTGATTTCTGAGGTAGCTGTACAAACCAGACCAAAATTCCCATCCTTATCCTGGAAAGGTCCAACACTAGACCTGTTCTTGCAAGGCATGAAACACTCTTGTCTCTCTGAAATCACCAGGAGATCAGCAATGTCTCTACCTATCCTCTGGCCACTCTTATTAGCATCCAGTGAAAAATGCACAATTACACCACCTTGAGAAAAGAAGCCCAAAGGCAGTAAGTGATGGGTTTAGAAATTCTTCAGATTATACTAGAGTGATTCATAAAGGTTCTTGTTATCTCCTTTCCTCTTTATCTTGAAATCTCCGAGGTCACCACAAAATGCCTGCATTGCTCGGGGTAAAGCTGGGGCTGATGATAGAATGGTACTTGGAGCCATAGAGCCAGCTGAAATTTTTCCTAAAAGCCTGCAGGTTGAAAACTACGCTAAAGGTAGTCTCCATAAGAAAAGGAGAAAGGGAAGATAAAGAGATCAAAGCAGTAAGAGCTCATTTGCATTACACCATATCTGGAGGCACCAGCCCCGCTTCAATCCCATATCACTGAAATAGGCAAGAGCAGAACGTGTTTCTACTCCCACCTCTCCATGTTTGAAAATAGATCAGTCATCTTAGATCATCCCTCATGTGTAGGCCCTATCCAAGATCTCCACAATGTTTCAATAATAAAGACTCAGCCAAGGCCAGTTTGCCAGGGTGAGATTAAGCCCATCCCTGCACCAGCAGGTCTTCAGAAGTTTGGTCTGTGCGGTGAATAGCAGTGACCTATGGCAAGCACAACTCTCTTGCTGCTGTGGCTACTCCAATTCCAGCTCATCCCATAGCTGCCCTGGCTCTGCACCATGTTATGTGTCCTCCACACAAGAGCAGAAGGGGGCTGAGCAGAGGAGATGCCCCTGGGCATGGTTGATGTGAGAAAAAGAAGAAATGACTTTTAGAAGCCATCTGCTATGTCAGGGCTGTCAGTGAATACCATCTTATGCCAGAGCCCACAGGATCTTCCAGGGAAGGGCTCTCCCTTGACAGCAGAGGAGAAAGGAAGGTGTGGGGTGCACGGCCAATGGTAGGAGAAGGGCAGATCACTTGGCAGAATAGGCTGCAGCCACGTGGAGGAGACACGACTGAGAAGCAGCAAGGAGCTGCCTCCAGAAGGCCCCGTGCCGTGGGACAGAGGTGAAACTTGGAGCAGAAAATAAGGGCATTTTTTCCAAAATGACAAAATGTCAATCTTGCTAAGTGTGCTCCTAGAGATTTTTCTCATGGGCTCCGTCTCCTGTCTGCACTGTCCTTGGAGACAGAGGAAAGGACGCACAACGATAAAAGAGGAAAGCACTTGTGCTGTGACAAGGCAGGGAGAAAATAGCTTGTCTTGTGGATATAGCTCTTATGAACACGATGGACATTGACATTCTCTGGCCTACAGGTGTACAAGTGCCCTGGTGCTTCCAGTGCCCATTAGTACAGAGCTGCTTCAACTGGAGAAGGAGAGTCTCATACGCCAAACAGAGGGAGAGGCTGATGGAGCATCCTCCCAGCCCCTTTGCTTTCACCTTCCAAACAGGGCAGTCAGTGCAGCAGACTGCTTTGGGTTGGATGTTGCGGAAGGACCATATTTTCCATTTCTGATACCATTCTTCAAGTTCATGTTTTTGGTGATTCCCATGAAACAGAAGTCCAGAAAGATTTGTTTTGTGTTGATCAAAATAACAAAAAATGTCTTGTGTGGTTCTTTTTTTCCCTCCAGTTTTGACATTAAAAAAATCACCCAAGAAAAGGCATTCTAAACCAAAGTAATTTGGAAAGAAAAATAGTTTCAGGCCTGGAAGTGTCCAAGCAGGACTTCACAGCCTCTTTAAAAATCTTTATGTTTTTGCTTCACATAATAGGATTCAGAGTTGGCCAATGTTGGAGCTGGGTCAACATGAACTTTTTCCTTAGTGTTAGCATATCAAAACCAAAAGAACCTCTAAACTAAAAAGAAATATTGGGGCATGAATGAGATCAAGGAACAATTTTTTTAAAGCCAGAAAAATGAGGTTGCAAGCAAATGTCCTTTCTGCCCACTGTGTCCTTTGGAGCAGCCACAGCCCAGTAATGTCCTGACTTTTAGCAACTAAATGGTCTCCACTAGATCCCTGGAAAGAGCCTCCCATTCCCTTGTGTCCTGAGTGTGGGTTTGTTCCCTGCCCTTCTGCAGATGTCTACTGGGCTCTGGCTCCTCACATGCTGGGCTTTTTGGGAGCAGACCTAGTCACTCTCATGGGAAGTGAAACCTCTCTACTGGAGCAGGTATCCTCTTAACACCCAGAACAGCTAGCAGGGAAAGGTAAATCCAGGAGCATCTTCCTTTTTGCTGCCCAGCCAAAGCCTTTCAAAAGAACTAACGAGCAGTAAACAGCAAACAGATGCAAATGGTGCATCCGTCACATTCCCCACACAAATGTCCTTGAAATCAACTGAATCATGGAAATATTGTGCTTTCAAGTTGGCATCTTCTGCTTTGATTAGGGCAGGATATTTATGAAGACAAATGTTGTGTTGAGAAACTCTTACCGAGCTCTGCTCTGGGACAGTAGCCACACTCGCCTGAGGGCTGGCTGTGGGGGATGGTGCTGTGTCCCAGGAAGAGCAATGCAGAAGGATAGAAAGCGGGTCAAGGCAGGTTGAGGATGGTTGTAAGCCACAAGGCTGTTCTAGGGAGCCAGAAACTCCATGGAAGGGGCACTTGCCAGCAGACTGAAGCTGTTCTGCAACCTGCAGTGCCTGAGAAGGTAGCTTGCTCCTTACAGTCTGCCTTGCCTGCCTGATATTCCAAGTATCAAATGATCCACCTGGAAAGCATGGCTTTTTGGACTGTACAAAAAAAAACAGACACTGAAGGAGCAGACGGATCATAGGAGAGGGAACAGGGTCTAAGGAACTGGGTCAGTGTAGAGGTGAGATACCAGGACTGCTCTACTTGGCAGAGAAGTGCAAGGAGAGCTCTGACAGAGATGATGATCCTGGTTCCATGCACTAGGAGGATGTACTTTTTAGCTACAAATTGCTGGTAAAGAATTTTGTAGAGTCACCCTATAAAGACACAAGACAAATTAATGGAGAATAAATTTACCCGTGACTGTTCAGGGTGACTGTTTAATGCTACATCTGGCTTAAGGGTGCCTAAGCCACTGATTCCTAGGACCTGGGTGCAGCCACATCGAGGGCAATGTAGAAGAAGAGGTTCTCGCAAGTCATCTTCTTGTTGCTCCCAGTGGCTCTTGGTGAGTTTTCCTGAGCAAACATCTGAGAGCACAGGCCTTGGCTGTGCTGGATGCCAGCTTTCAGCTGGCCAGCCTTCCTTTTGGGCCAGTTATGTGCAGAAACTCCCGTGGCCCAAGTGCTTCCGGATTACGTCCTTGACTGGGACTGGCTTTCGGACTACCAGCTTGGTACCCATGCCTGATTCAGAGCGTGTGCTGCAAGCTCTGGTTCTCCTTTTAGGAGCAGGCTGGGGTGAAGCTAGCGTGATCTGTGCACACATGCCATAGACATGCTTCCAACTGCGTATCAGGGGCACATGCAACCACTGTCATCCACATCCCTCCTTTGATGCACAAGGTCTGCACAAAGTGCATTTGGCCCTACAGAACCTGGAAAAGTGTCAGTTGGAAGTCTGAGGAGAGGCAGTATTTGAATTAGGGAAAAAAATCTCTCTGAATACTGAATTCCACCTCTGCTTGGGAGTTGAAAGTCCTGCTGGACTCTTTCAAAGGTGCTCACAGTTAATTTGTGCACATGGGGGACCCCTGCACATCTGGCCCGGAGCAGCCGCTTCTATCCTGTTTCTCTTCATTGCACGCATCCTCCCTTCACTGCCAACTTCTGACCGCCCCAGGTTTATTCAGAAATCCTCGACAGCTGATGCCCATCGTCTCCAGCCCTGCTCCATTTACTTTCAGGCCCACTGAAAGGACATGGCAGAACCCAAGGCTGGCGGGCAGGAAATTGATAGCCTGTAATTGACCAGAAGTGCATGTAAACATGCTGTTTTCTTTCACATTGAGAGGATCTGGCAGCACGCAGTTATTTCTGTTAGTTCTCTGGCTGGCAAGAAATCAGAGAAAGAATTTGGCAGGGTGTATGGTCACAGACGGTGTGTGACTTCTACCTGAGCTGGGGCAAAAGCTCTGAGATGGGGAGGAACCAGGGCAAGGCACTAGTGGAAGAGCACTGAGCCAGACTGCCTCTGCCCTTGCAAGTCATATTTTGGGGGGGGGGTGGGGGTGGTGGTATTACACCAGCTCATGTGTGGGGAAGAATCTGATCCCAAAGTCCTGAGACTAGCAAATAAACCAGTACACGTAAACTAGAGGGTTGAAGGAGATGCACTACTGAATCTCTGTGATTTGTGGCTGTCATTAACTGGAAGAAGCAGACAAAATTTGAAAATATTTTACAGGGGACAAATCCTGAGAGAGGGACTTTTTACAAGGGCATGTCGTGATAGGATGAGAGGTAATGGCTTTAAACTGGAAGAGGGGACATTTAAATTAGATATTAGGAAGAAATTTTTCACTATGAGGGTGGTGAGGCACTGGAACAAATTGCCCAGGGAAGTTGTGGAGGCCCCATCCCTGGAGGTGTTCAAGGCCAGGTTGGATGGGGCTTGGAGCAACCTGGGCTGGTGGGAGGTGTCCCTGCCTATGGCAGGGGGGTTGGAACTAGATGATCTTTAAGGTCCCTTCCCACCCAAAACATTCTATGATTTTGGTTGAAAATGTCAGAATGGCTGATTGAAATGCTTTATGCTGACATCAAAACATTTCATTCACTAAAAGCCAAGCCATGACAATGCAAATTTAATGACAGGCAGTACCTGCACATTTTATACCTATACCCTGGAGGCAAGGGGGAAGGTCTGGAGAGAGGAGGA
>RSEF01000026.1:397479-480150 GCA_003993805.1 Himantopus leucocephalus | reverse complement strand
CACCACCACTCTCTGGGCACAGCCATCCAGCCAGTTTTTTACTGCAACGGGAAGAAGGAAGCAGGACAAATGATTCCTGTGAAGTTATTGTTCTTTTGGCAACACAAGAAGAGTCAGAAAAGTGGTAGTAGACATAGACATATCTACTCTGTGTCATTTTCATGATGGGGCCAGTGACCATGGTTTTATAATCATTTCACTAGCAGTTCCCGCATAGTGAGAGCACTTTGCGCCCACAACAGGCCTGAAAACCCCTTCTGAAGTTGAATTTTTCCACAAAGTGCTTCACAGCGTGGGAACTGCTCTGAGCAGAGGCAGGCGGAAAAGTCTGGCAAAATGAACATTTTCCTAAGGTCCCAAGTCAAAGGCATGTGAAACTGGCTGGGGCAGTAAAGCAGGACCTGTTGGAATAAACAAAAGAAGCAAGGATTCAAGACTGGTGCAAAGAACTGATTCATGGATATTATGGATCTGCCTTCTCTTTCTTTTGCTGTCTCTTTTCTAGGCTCTGGATCCTGAACCTATGAGACTATGTACTTCATTGCAGTTTGGAAAGAAGGTAGTCCCAACCTCTGGTTATCTCTTTTGACTTCAGTGGACATACCACATAGTTTTAGAGACTAGATTTGGTGCATCTTCCCTCCCATTCCTGAACACTGCTTAACAAAAAACTGCCTTTTTGACTGCCCTGAGGACCAATTTTACACCTTCATCAATCTGCTTGCACTGTCTCCCTGAACTCTTTTTCATACGGTGATAGCATCCACGCAGCCCACTGCTGTGTGCACACAAGTAATAGTTTATCCCTGTGTCTCTCAAAATTGAATTTTGCCTGTTTTGTTCTCCTGGCAAAGCTCTGCCACCTGGCAGAGGCACAGGTTCCTATGGTATTCTCCTGGTCCTCAGTTCCCCCCGCCTTCTGCTCTGAAAATGCCCACTAAACCTTCTTTCATTTCCTTTCTCCTAACCAGTCATCAGTCCATATCAACTGAATGGAGACTCATCTTGGAGACTCTCTGGAAACTCAGGAGCTAATTTCTGTTGGACCAGATGCCTATTGGCAACTTAAATAAATGACTTCCTCTTCTCAGACACTACTCTTTTCATCTCCTACCCTATCTACACTTTATCATTTTATCTACTATTTCTCTTCCTTACTTCTACCTTCACTCCATCTGATGGGCTTAAGGGTATGTGATTCCCTGGATGGCCCCTGAAGGCTTGTCAGAAATTGATGTTGCATTTGTCCCCTTGCATTTTTCAGACAGCAAAACTGGTTTAAACAATGGGCTAAGCAGGTTGGTTAGTAGGTCAGTAATCTCAAATTCGGATGCCTTTAGAAATTGTGCGAGTACCAGCTGGTTCTGACAATTTTTGTTGTTCGTCTTACCCATTTGTTCTCAGATTTGTCCACATTAACAATGGCTTTGAGGGAAGCCCCTACAGTCTGTTCTCAGGAAACAACAAGGAATATTATTTAATTTTATGGCGATGGGCCTATGTTTGAGCAGCTCTTCCCATCTCTGCCACCTTTTGGCCTCTCAGGTTGCCTGCTTCTCATGTGCTGGAAATAGTTCATATAATTTTTAGTGGCTGCTGTTACATTGCAAAAATAACTAGCTATTAAGTTTTGTTTGGCTCACTCACCCCATTTCCCAATTACGTGAGGGGGGATGAGGGACCGGCTCTCCTTGCACAATTTTTAGCCCTTTGGAATGAGGGGATAACATTATTCATTTCTGGTTTTTGTCTCCATCAATATGTCAGCAGAAGTAGTGTCATCCTAGTCATGATCTCAGGAGGAAAGGCCATTGGCATTACACCAGCCTTGCCTGAGTTAGAAAACAAGTACTTGTTATGCCAATACAATACTTGGTTATGGAGACACAATGCGTCTCCCCTCCACCCTCGCTTTGGGCAGATGACCACTGTGGCCCTGGGAGCCAGATTTGGGTTCCTTTATCCATTGTCAAGAGCCAGCATGAAAGCACTTGGAGAACACCTCTGAAGGCCAGCCAGATGGTTTGTATATCCCTCAGTTTTGCCACAGGTGTCCTTACATTCTTTTTGTGTGCAAGTAGGATGGCTTATTTCCATCATACATGAATGTTTTGGAAATCAGGTAAGACAGTTGTGAGAAAAGACATCCATTACTCTTGATCTTGAAAATTAGATTGCAGAGAATGTCTTTACAAAACTGCAACTCAGAGACGTCTGAAGTTTGGCAAGAGAATTCTCAGAAGATAAAACGAAAATGATCTTTTGGACCAGAGACAGACACTTTGAATATTTGGTCATGCCCTTTGTACTATCTAATGCTGAAGTTACCTGCAAAATTTTTAATTATATTTTTTAGAGATTTACTAGATTCCTTTATAATAATACTCTTGGACAACAGCATTATTTTTTTCAGAGGGCATGAACCAACCTGAGCAGCTTGTAAAATCAGTCCCAGAGTATTTGGGTTGTCACAAACTTATATGCCAAATGAGAGAGGTGAAATTCTGAAAGGTCTTCCATTGAAATCTTGGGCTTCTTCACCTCCCCAGAGGCAATGGAAATGAACTCTGAGAAATCACAGACTTGGCCCCGCCAAAGACAGTTACTAGGTTTCGGTGCTTTCTTAGCTTCATTAGCTTTTATCACCAATTAATTAAAGACTTCACCAAATGATCTTCCCATTCCTGGACTTATTAAAGAGGGGGACGTTTGAATCTCACCACCTCAGTTTAGATGCCTACAATGCACATATCTATGTCTGAGCTAGACTTTGGATTCCCTTTATAGTCCCATTAAAAGAAACAAGTCCTTTTACTGTGTGATTCATACAGCCTATTTTAGGTATGCGTTTTAGGTGGAGATAAATCACACCCTGGTTGCTGAGGAAATACACGATAGTTTTAAACAGGTTTTTATAATTGTCCTATTCATAATACACACAGACCCTTCCCATCAGTTCTTTGTTAAAGCAGATGTTTCTCATTGTGCTGGAGGAGTAGTGGTAGCTCAGTTAAAGATCTTTCAACCACAGCTTCCTCCCTACACAAGCTATTTTTACTGACTGATGCTAGTTGAGTTCAAGCTGCTATTGAAGAGCTACCTGCAGCAGAGACACTCCTGCCCAGTCGGGATGGGAACACTGAGGAGGCTAAAGCACCATGACTGCAAGGCTCAACCACTGTTAACCCACTTTGTTTCCTGATTGTCATATTTTGTTTCACCATCTTGCATTCTGGCCAGTTGGGAAGGTGGGAAAAGCTGGCTTTATATTAAAAGCACAAGCTAGCCAGCTCTGGTCTGTAGTCCTAGAGATCAGTTTTAAAACCACCTGGCGTTCACCAATGTAACCTGTTTAAGTCCTTCAGCCACCCTAAAGATGATTTTGCCTACACATGGCTCATAGTCTTCAACCACAGCAAGGTACCCACACAACATGCAAACATGAGATTGTTTACTCTGGCTAGGAGACAGCTGTAAGCCCATAAGGGGCTGTTTGGTTCAAGGTCTGAGCAAGCCACGTTTCTGACACCGTAGGTTGTTCAGGGATTATAAGCTTCTCACCATATTCTTTTTAACTAGCCTGCCATGCCTGGGGATGCCCGGGAGTGTATTACATATGCTGAACCCTGCAAATATATCAAGGCTGTAGAACTAGTGATGCCCCTGCATCTTTAATTGCAAAGCTCTTTCTTTAGCTTACATTTTTGATGCAAGCTTACATTTCCTACCTCCAGGGAATCAGAACAGCTTCTTTTTGGCTTATTTAATGAGCCTAATTAAGACAATACACCTTCTACCCCGCACCTACCCTCCTACTATTATGAATCAGCTCAGCTTTTCTTAACTTGTAGACTTGCTGCCTACTGTGATTTATGACTGAAAGCCTCAGATTTCACCCATGTTTTGGAAAGAACTTCTTATCCTATTGGGAACAAAAGAGTTATTCACTGTTGCATATTCACTGTAAATTAGTGGATAAATAAAGAAAATAAACTAAGCTGTGGGACGATGGCTAGGCTTGTACTGTCTGGATGAGTGGGTATCTTTTATCCTGCTTGCACAATTTCCATAGCATTCCTACATTCATTCATCTGTACAGCTGTCTGGACTGGCAAGTTGAGGTCTATCAATGATTTCACTCTCAGTTGCACTAAATTACAAAGGACCAGATTGCTCAGATAGGCCAGACTATGTACTGGGATTACAGTTCTTTCTGGAAAAATCAAAGGAAGTCTTTAAAGCCCAGCCAGATTTTCATTGTTGGGAGTCTCCAACTCCATCAAAAGGAGAGACAGTCTAGACAAAACACCTACAAACTTCACTCCCATCTAAAAATTTAACTGTTGTTTTTGTGGGGAGCCTTTCACAATTTCTGCTCAGATTGACCCAATAAATTACATCTTTGCAGCTTTGAGTTCTTCCAGTCTTTCATTAATCTCCATGAAGAGACATTTGAAAAAGCATTCCACTCCCTCTAATCTAGGATGGTGACCCTCCGAAGTCACCCAAGTGAAATCCAAGAAATACTGGATTCTGAGAAAACTCATAGACAGCATTTTTTTTGGTTTGGGAGTTATTCACATTGGAGAACTCCTGGACAGCCACTGAAATCTCATGGAAATCCTCCATCCAGCAGACACTGAGAAATCTAGGCCATGCCATGGTAGATAGGTACGGTGTCTCTATGCAGGCTCCACTTCCTGGGGAACCCCTCTCCAATAATTGTATACCTATGTGATAAATAATGAGACGCTTATATAACTATCCCAAAAGCTTCATACACTCAGCTGTCAACAGTTTCTCAAAACTCTGCCTATGCACTCCTTAATGCTTCCTGCTTTGAACACTAATCCAGTCTTTTGCTCTCCCATAGACCTTATTTCTTTCTGGAAAAAATATTCTGTTTCCATTTTGTTCTGGTTTCAGTGGTTGCTTCAGTAGAGAGGCTCAGACTCTAGAGAGTCCCAACAGTGGAGACCCACAGCACAGTGTGAGAGTGTCAGATGGGTTCTTGTAGGTTTTTTCCCTTTCCAGCTTCTTATACAGATGAACAGACTAGAGACCTTTAAAACAGTTGTAAATGAGGAAGGTGAACTGCTTGCTGCCTACATGAGCAGTCTCTGCCAGGAAAGCCGGTGCTTAGCTGTGCCTTTCAAAGGACGGGCACTCAGGCCACCTTGTAGGGCCCATGAGCTCCTGCACATAGGTAGACCTAATGAAATCATGGGGTAGTCACTTCTGCCCTGAGCACATGCATTAACCAGGGAGCCATCCTCTATAGTCAGAATGAGTGGAACATAAGCAAAAGAGATAAATCCCACAGATAAAATCACATCTGGGGAATAGCCCTGACACAATCACAGTCCACTGAGGAAATCACAGCAGTGACTCATTCTGTTGTCTCCAGGATAAATCTGGGAATTGAGATGGGAACACAGAGCTAAAGCAGATCCACCCAATCTTGAGGTTGCCAAAGTACCATGGTCCCTGTGGTTGGCAGGTCTCTAGCCTCTGTGCTGGGCTAGCCCACTACATCTGTGGTTTTCAGAGCTTGCACCTCCCTTACCAGAGAGCAAGCCAGACAGGCAAGGCCCAGCTCTGTACTGGATGGGTGCGGAATGGCATGAGAGCAGAATTCCCTTTCCACCGGATGCACACTGTTAACAGGTGACCTTGCTCTGTCCCGGGCACAGTGCCCTCCAGGTAGAGGAAAGAAAGCTATTGCTGGGACACAGCTCCTTGCTATGGTCACAGATTGTTGTTCTGCCTTCCTCCAGTAAACCCTGCCCCAGACTCGCAGGTCTGTGTCATCCACCAGCTCACCCAGGTCTGTCCACCTCTGTCTGCAAGTGCTGACACTGGGACAGCACTTACCTCCATCCCACCAGGTTCTCAATGGTGCCACTCTGGGAACTTACCCCCAGATGGCTGCAAGAGAGACAATTGATTTATACTGAGAAAACTCACAGACAGCATTAAGTCAATGAGAATTTTATGAGGAAAACAGAAGCTTTCAACAGCAGAAATCAGTTTGACTGCTCACACTTGGTGGAGTGAAAGTTTGTGTTTTGACATCCCTGCTGGTTGCTGTGGTGTGAACAGTTAAGTGACCCTCAAGCTGAGAGTTTCTAATTCCTTTTTTTTTTTGACAGATGTGATCCAGTGCAAATCCACTTGGCTGCAGTACCTGGAAGCTGGTGGATGTGGAGGATTAAGAAGCAGGTAAATGCCAAAGACTTGGAGAACATTACCTGGAATTAGCACATCACCAAAGACAATGCAGATGAGATGGGTTCATCTGTTTAAATCAGTCTCCACATTCTTGTAGGAGGCAGCAGAGCCAGAGGAATGCAGAGCCTGCACACATCAGTAATAATGAATTGTTCCATTGTGACACTTAATGGGAAGGTTCATTAATTACAGGGAGTATTTAAACTGTGGGGGTTTACCCTGGCAATGGCCAAGCTCTATGGGCAGGCCCAACATTCCCCTATGCTCTCCCAGATTGGGAAATCATAAGCAGAACTTGTGCAAACCTCCCACCTCTGGCTGCCATATGCTGGACCAATGCCTGAGCGCCCAGTGCTGGTTTTACTCAGCTCTTCTCAGTGGCTTGAGCAGCAGATGGGGCTCCCACCCTGCACCTTCCCTGGTCCTGCTAGAGGGCAAGCTGTGTGGGACAGCAAGGGGGCAGAACAGGGGTGGGAGGCAGGACCCTTGTGTGAGGTAGTTTGTGCCTAATCCATACCCTGACCTGGAGAAGGGACTGGGACCTCCTTGCTGGGGCTGTGGCAATGTGTCCTCATATGCATAATGCCACATGCACTCTGGGTCTCCAGAGTCCTGGCCATCGCCCGCCCAGTGCTTGAGGGACACTGGCACCAAGTACAGCCAGCAAGAGGGGACGTGCAGGGGCTCTTAGCTGGAGACAGCTGCCAAGGACCCTCCCTACTGCAGGGTCAGGTTGCTCCTGCTGTTCTCTCTCTCTTCCCCACAGCTCCAGGTAGAGAACTGACACAGATGTTGCTCCACACGAAGGAGAGAGGACCTCCCATCAATGACTTTTGCTCCCAGCTCCCTGGCAGCTGCAGCATGTGGGAACTTTTGCCTGCTGGCAATGGATGCTGTTCCAGTGGAAAGCCCTGAGTACCAGCCCTGCTCCCTCCATTTTTGGATATGGATTGACAAAGGGATGACCCCAGCACCTGTGGCCCCGTTTCCTGCGAGAAAGGCAGTGAAATGCGTGGGCCACGTCTGGAAATCAGATGCCCTGCGGGTGACTCAATGACACTCCCTCTGCTCATGCACTGAAGTATCATCTGTCCTGTCCAGACAAGTTGCACCAGCATGAGCAACAACTAAAAGCCGGCAATATCCCAAGATGACAATATCTGACAGCCCAGTGCTGCCAGGATCCATCTCCGGGAAACAGCCCTTTCTCAGGGAACGTGTGGTGGGCACTGTTTAATCATAGAATCATAGAATGGTTAGAGTTGGAAGGGACCTTAAATTGAATTAAGGAATTCAATGTGTGCAGTGAAACACCTTCCCTGGCATGGAGAAGACAAGCAAAGTGGAGGTCCAGGGACGATGGCAGGATCCAGGTTGATGAGAGCTACACCTTCTCCAGCCCCACCACTCCAAAGTCCATGGGGCAAACAGGGATCTGTTCACACCTGTTGTATGCAAAGCGGGGAAGTCCCAGGTAGCATCAGGCCAAGGGAAGTTTAAAAGCCAGGCATACAGCACCTCCATCACTGCAGGTACCACGCAGCCGGCTGAGACAAGGAGGGAGGGCACTCTGCTGTTCCCTGTACCTTCTCTTACCATGAGCTCCTGCTACATTGGCCACAGTTGCCTCACTGGGTAAAGACTCATGTGGCCATCACTCAACCCTGACCTCCATGGAGGCTCCTTTTCCAAAAGCTTGGCATCTGCGTTTGAGGAGAATGCTGAGCAGTTGGCTTTCTTGGTCTCCATTCCCTGAGCGGGTAGTGAATGTGCCTGGCATCTCTAACAGCTCTACAGTGCAGGACCGTAGCCAAGCTCTGATTCTCCTCTGGGAAAGGGCTTCTGATGGACGGGTTCTGGCTTTCGAGGTGATCTGCCAAGTATGGCTGTCATGGTCTGATCCTCCATCGGGCCCAGCTATGACAAGGCTGACCTCAGCTGCTGTGAAATGTGCATTCTGTATCTGCTTGAGCACCTCCAGTGCTTAACATAGGAATGTCAGTGCTAGTCCAGGGCAAAGACAGGTGTCCTCTCAGGTCTGCTTGATGATGCATGGCTTGGGTAATATAGCAACATATCTCCTACTGTTCTCTCTCCTGAGGGTCTTAATCTCACAACAAAGCAACCTGGAGCTCCACTTCAGGCTACGGAGACCAGTGGTCCCAGACCTGGAGGTCTGTGGCTTATCTAAGACCTGGGCTAGCCAAGAAGGAATGGTCAACTTTGAAACAAGCAGGATTGTGAGAGAAATAATGGGTAACAGGTACAGCCGTAGGACTCCCCCATGTGCTGAGGGAGTGGGACTCCAGCATGTGCTGATCTGTCCTGCAGCTAGGACAGACCACTCCCCTGCCAAGATAACTTGAAGTCATAGGATAGCCAAAAGCCCTTCTAGGTCTAATCATGAACCTGTTGGGTCTGGTGAAAGTTCAAACTGTAGCAGAGAACAGGAGCAGCTAGGACAGCTCAAAGCACCTTTGAAACCTTCTGATCTCACCAAGTCTGACCTGAGACACAAAACTTCCCAGACAGTCTCTCACATCTGCCAGGCAGAAGAATGTGATAACTAGCCAGTAATTGTTATCTGGACCTTTAGAAAAATCATGGTACGGATGGGTCCTGTCCAAGAAGGCTTGTGCTGTAACCAGTTGTGTGGGACTGTGGGAAAGACTGTGGGACTGGAGCTACAGGATGTAACTATTGCCTTCCTGCCTCCAAAGAGTTGTGAGTAACATGGTCAGGGAGGAGGTCACATAACTGATGAACAACATTACAGAAAAAAATGGATATAAAGTGAATAAATTGGGTTCATTTATCAGGATTGGATTGATTTATCAAGATTTAGCAGAATCCTGCCTGCAACAGCAACAATGATCTAGAAGATCAAGACAAACAATGGGATTAAATAAAGGATGATTTTAACGTGGCTGTGGCCATGAATTCATGCAGTCATAACAGGATCTGGGAACAGAGCCTTGACCTCCACACCAGCCTGCAAAAACCTGCCAGAGAGAAGTACAAGCGGGTGGATGCTGGAGTCTGGCAAATCGATGGAGGTGTGAACTGGTTCTGGCTGGGCTGAAGTTAATTTTTTTCATAGTAGCCCACAGGGTGCTGTGTTTTGGATCTGTGACTATGCTGGTAACACACCACTGTTGTGGCTATTGCTGAAGAGTGCTTGCACAGCATCTTTTTCCCACTTTGCCCCCTCCTAGGAGTAGGCTGGGGACATGCGTGAAGTTGGGAGGGAATGCAGCTGGGAGAGCTGATCTGAACTGATCAAAAGGATCCATATGACATCATGCTCAGCAATAAAAGCTACGGAGAAAGAAGGAAAGGATGGAAATCTGTGGTTATGACATTTGTCTTCCCAAGCAACTGTTATGCGTGATGAAGCCCTGCTTTCCTGGAAGTGGCTCAGCACCTGCCTGCTGATGGGAAGTAGTGAGTGATTTCCTTGTTTTGCTTCACTTACATGCCCAGCTTTGCTTTACCCATTAAACTGTCTTTATCTTGACCCATGAGGTTTTCCACTTTTGCCCTTCTGATTCTTCCCCCCCGCCCACTGGGGGAGTGAGCAGCAGCTGGGTGGGTACTGAACTGCTGGTTGGGATCAACCCCCATAAGCTGTCACGCAGGGAAGCACTCTAGGGCAATGCACATTCAGTCCTTAAATTTATTGCAACTCATCCAGTCTCTTGCACTTTTCTCCAGATGGCAGCACTGCAGTCAGAGTGACAACCATGTTATCCTGTTTTTGGATGAAGCCCCAGACCATACCATCTCTTCTTTTTCTTGGACTGTAGCACAAAGACCCTTGAGAAGCCACTCACCCAACCTGGTCTGCCTTCCTTCTGGGACAACCTTATCAGCCTGCTGTTAAGTCCCTTTAGGGGACTTGCAAAAAAAGAGCCCAGGACATAGTCAGAGGGAAAGACTCTGCTCCCCTTCTGCTTCATCAGACAATATTTCCTGTTCCTACAGTCTTATAGATAGATGTGGGCTCTACTACTGCCCCGAAACACTTGAATTTCCCACCTAATTTGTTACTGTCTCCCAGCCAGGGCTTTATTAGCCAGCACCATTCTGAGTTGTGGTTTAAGCTGAATCTTACTGTGGAGCAAGCCACCATACAGCAAACTCAATAAACAATGTTCCTGTCCACACACAGTCCAGACCCCTGGGCCAGAGGCAGCATTCTGCATCTCTTCGGAGGTAACAGAAATGGTCCCTGGAGAAGGCACTGTGTTGGGTGAGAGAGATGGATAAACTGTTGGGAGCCCAGGGAAGATATGCCTGGAGACATTTGTTTCCTGTTGCAGGAAACTGTAATGAGCGAGGAGCAAAAAACAACAGTTGTTGACACTGTCAAATGGAGAATAGCATTTTTATCGGAACTGAAAATTGCTGGTGGTTTTCAGCCATTTTTGGCTGAAAATTGTCTGTGTTCAGACCTAAGATTTCCCAAAATGAAACATTAGGGCTGAAAGCTTTTGAAAAATGCCTTTTGGACTTCTGGCCTTTTCATGAGGAAATTTCGAAGACAGCAGCCATGAAATCTCAGCCAGCAGAAACTGAGGATCCAACCCAAGGGATCCATCTTGGTTATGGGGACACATGGCAGACAGTATCCTCTCGGTCTTTCCTTCCTCTGAGGCAGCGCATGCGGGCAGACTTCCCTTGAGGCACCAGCGCTGGAGTGAGTGATACAATCCATTCATTTCTGAACCCTTTCCCAGGGAGCTACTGATCCTGCCAGCATCCTCCCTACCATAAACTAGAAAAACCTGGGTCTCTGTGGCTAGTAAGCATCCAAGCCCTGCCTCCAAAGACAGTGCACAGATGAAGAGTCTCCAAGCATTTATGACAGCAGAGGAGGAGAGCTTCTGTGTGCTGTTTGTAGCATCTTGGCTTCTTGGCTGAAACTCACAGCCCAAGGTAAGAGATGAACACCAGCTGTACTCCTCACCATGCCCACTCCCTTCTAAGGGCAAGGAGATGCCTGCAGGTATTTGGCATGAGGTGGTCTCCAGCCAAGCCCAGCAATGGCCTGGCAGGGGTTTGGGAGCTCCTCTGGTGGGACAGGCTGTGTTTCAGAGATGTCAAGAGCTGGCTCGCCTCAGAGTGATCTCTGCTACCCTGAGTAACTAGCGGGTTTCCATTAACTGCAGCAGACTCTATGGTGTCACCAGGAAGCCACAAGACATTAGAGCATGATGGATCTTGCCTTGTCTTATTCTCCAGTGGGTGGTCCCTGCACACCAAGAAAAGCCTTTCTTCTGCTGTCAAGTGGGTAACAAGAGCCTTCCTGTCTCCAGCACACATTGCTGCTGGAGCGCCTGGCTGCATGGTTCACACTGAAGTGGTGGTGAGTCACCGTCGGTCCCGACTCTGCTGGGGGAAAAGCTCCACTTATCATTGCAATTGGGAAAGAGTGGGGCAGGGCTGGGGAGCTGAACACTCCTGCCAAAGGAGTAAGACCTTGCTTGTGGGAGTTTAGCAACGGACAAACTGGACAAACTGCTGTGTGTGGACATGACTCATCACCCCCGATGTGATCCAGCCTTTGCTCCACAGCCAGTGTGGTTCAGGTAGATGCCCTGCTCCTGCTTCTGCACACCTGATTTCACAAGGCACGTGGAGTAACAAGGCAGGGGCAATATTTGACCAGAAAAATAGAACAATGCCCAGGAAGCCAGCATGTGCGGGATGTCTTGGTCAGAAAGCTTTGGCCATGGGGCAAACTGACAGGAAGAGGAGCGAATGAAGAAGGAGCACAACAGTCTACAACACGGGGAAACCTGAGTCCCAGAGCCCAGCATTCACAGAGCTGAGAAGAGACCTGCCCAGGGATGCACAGAGCAGTCCCCAGGGCTTCTGTTTGCCAGACTGGGGCACAGCAACTGGCTCAGGCCACTCAGTAGACACACGCCTGTGATTTACAGCCCTCTCAAAGATTTTTGGCACACTTCTTATCGGGGGAAATGTTTTTATATCTGGATATTCAGCTGCCTGGGATGATCCCTTGCCCCAGGGGCACCTCTTGTAGTTCAGGGCTGTTGAAAATCTGCCTGTCTTTACTTAATGGAGAGTTTTGCTTGACAATGCTCAGGTGCATGGCTGTGCCGAAGTCCCAGTGTCAACGCTCTGCTCTGTGGGTGAGGTCTGGTTTGATGTGAATGTAGCATCTAGCATAAGGTTCTGGACATCTGGAGAAGGGGAGGCTGAGGGGAGACCTTATCACTCTCTACAACTACCTGAAAGGAGGTTGTGGAGAGATGGGGACTGACCTCTTCTCCCTAGTGACAAGTGATAGGACGAGAGGAAATGGGTTCAAGTTATGCCAGGTGAGGTTTAGATTGGATATTAGGAAAAATTTTTTCACTGAAAGGGTTATCCAACATTGGAATAGGCTGCCCAGGGAGGGGGTGGATTCGCCATCCCTGGAGGTGTTTAAAAAAAGGGTAGATGTGGTACTTGGGGATATGGTTTAGATGTGGTTTTTTGTCAGGTTAGGTTAATGGTTGGACTTGATGATCTTAAAGGTCCCTTCCAACCTCTACAGTTCTATGATTCTATGATGTCCGGAGAAAAATATTTTTTTCTAAGGCTCTTGAGCTGATTCTGGAGTCATATTGGCTCTGGCTGGCACTCCAGATCCTCCTCTGCTCCTTCCAAGACCACCAGGAATAGTTAAAACACTAAGACTTTATGAACTCTTCCTTGCAGGGGTTTTGGATTACCCCGTTTTGTACCTGCCAGAAACTACATCAGGCGAGAAGGAAGATCTTTTGCAAAAGTACTGTAGTCAGTGGCGCCCCAGAGGGCTACCAGCATGCAGCTATTTCCTACACATTCATTTCTGGCAGTTGTTCCACACCCTTATGGGAAGAATCTGTCTGGGAGAAGATGCTCTGCTACATATCATGCTGGGCACTGAAGTGCTGCCACAGAAACAGCAAGAGAGATGGTTAAGGAGACTGTGAAAGAGCCTGTGTGTACACCAGCCTTGCAGACAGAATTATTCACCACCCCATCTCATAGCCACAGCTGAATGCTCTTCCAGGCTGAAGAGCGAAGCTGCCTACTGGTTCACACAACACTGCAGGAGAAGGGAGGCCTGGATGCTTGAAAGGAGCCTCTGGGTGCATCAGTGCAGTCAGTTCAATCTGCACCCTGGCTTGCTCCAGGGACTGGGTCCAACAGGGTAGGTTTGGTGCCCGCTGGAGCTCATCAGCTAGCTCCCAGTGCCACATCAGACCTAGCCTGTGCCAGCCAGAGCCAACATTGCTACCCAGGAAAGGAGAAAGCCTCCTTCAAGGTGGGTTCTCATTCTTTCAAAACGGTCCTTCCCACTTCCACCTGCCTCCCGTGCCTCTGGTTCAGTTCTTCAGCAAGATCAGCTGAGTGCAGACCTGCATGTGCTCTCTCATAGGTGAGAGCCCCTGAAGCAGGAAAGCCAAGGCTTTTTCCCAAAATCTTTGAAGTCAGTGGAAAAACTCAAGCAGATTTTGCTTGGGCTTTCAAAGCTGATGGAAATCAGAGCAGATTAAATCCTCCCCCCACCTTCCCCAGGAGAGGCAGCTGGAGCTGCACACCAGGGTGAAACCTGATGATGTGCAGAGCCTGTGACACAGGAGAAAATCACCACGGGTGCTGTCATGGGGAGTCCCGCTTCAGCGCCTGGCTTCGCTTAAGTCCCCCCTTGTTAATAAGATGTGAGTGCAGAACAGGGCAGGAGAAACAATTTGAGGCTGATTGCAAAGACTGTGCAGAGCCACAGACCCTAGGAAGGATCAAAGCTGATCCCTGTCTTCCTTCGTGCTCTGCTCCCAGGCTGCTCAGGGAGAGATGTGATTGATGGCTGGAAAGAGGATGATGAGCTCAGAATTCTGGATCTGGCCCCGGCCCCATCTCTGCTGGTGTGCAGGAGGACCAATGCGCTCTCTCTGCTGCTCAGTGGCACTGGGAGTTTGCAGCAGTTTCATCCCTGCTAAGAGCCACCAGTTCCTGTACTTCTCATACTGCTCAAGCGGCAGGGACTTGTTTTGTGACGGCTGCAGTCTGCCTGGCAGCAGCCAGAGCATCTCAGAAAGAATGGTGAAAATGTCTGATGTCATTTTTTTTCTGCAAAAACTGCTCTGGAATAGCTCCGCCCAAAGACATCCTTCTGAGAGTCAGAGCAACTTGAATTTGGGAATCATGCCTGCATACAGGACTTCAGAGAGCCCCAGAGCTGTCAGTGCAGGGGAGCCAGCCGGTTCTGCTTCCCCCATGTAGACAAAACCTAATTCCAGGCTGAAATTTCCTTAGGACACATCTCATATTTCAGGATCTTTTGGTGCTACTTTCATCTCTAATCCACATATTGCAGCCCTATAATAATAATAATAGTAATAATAATAGTAATAATAATAGCAATAATAATAATACCTTTTGTATGTACATAGCACCTTTCATCCAAGGATCTAAGTCACAATTACAGCCCCACACATTCCTGTATATTACAGCCCTATAATTCTAAGACTGCTCAAGTATCCAGACTTCAAAGGGAATGTGGATTTCCCCTCCAGCCCAGTCACAGTGCCCAACATGCTGGAGACGTTTCAAAGGTGTTTCGAAGGTGCCTTGGCAGTAGGCAGAGATAGTCAGAAGAGCCAGAGGAGCTCTCTGAAGCTGAAAGAAACCTTCGTGGATTCTTTCCTCCCACCTTGTGGCCACTCTCTAGTCTCCCTGGAAAGTCAGCACAGCCATGGGATGAGGATGATGCTCCCATAAGACCTGTGTCTGTACAGTGGGAGGTGAAAAGACGGAAACAGCATTGAAAGGCAAAACAAGTGGTGGCACAAGCTCAGGTGGGTGACTTTCCAGGTCAGGCAGAACCTGGAAAGGGTTCTGGGGGGGGAGGAGGGGAGATGGTGAAGCATGTCAGTGTAAACTCTTATTTTAAACGGGTTTAAAGATTTTCAAGTAACTCAAAAACGAACCAAAGTATTCCTTTTTGGGTCAAAGCAAAATGTTTCATGGATACCCAGAGCAAAGATGTTTTGGTTTGGTTTGGTTTTAATTGCATGGGAAACCTGAAAAAAAATCTCCTTGTTTAACCCAAGCCAATATTTCCCCTCCTTTTTTGGTTTAGCCAAAGAGCTGAAATAGCTATTATTTATCCCTGTACGTTCAGGAAGAAGTATGGTAAAAACAAGGTAGCTTCCTATAGAAAACAGATTAGATTAAAGAATTGGGGTTTACAGAAGCTCTGGCCAAGCTGCAGTTTACCAGCTGGGTTAACTTCCTCTATGGAGTTTGCCAGTGCTGCCCACGAGCTTTTAAACAGCTGCTGGATGCGGCTCCCGAGAAGTATTTCAGTAGCTGCACTGACTTGTGGCTGCATCCGTGAGCAAGGAGTGATGAGGTCAGTGGACATGAAAGGCAGGCTACAAATCTGAGAGTTTAGTATTGTTTTTCTTCATGTTGTGGCTGAACAAATGCAAAGCTCAAGTATTTTTTAATGAACTTTTAAAAGGTATTTTAGCTTGAGAGGTCCAGACATGTGGCTGAAAAGTGCTGAGAGTCTCCAACTCTCCTATAGCACTTTTTAATCAGTCAATCTCAAAGCGCATTAGAGAAGGGTTTATTATTAGTGTTTTAAAGATAGGGAGACTGAGGCAAAGGAAAATGAGAGGACTTATTTGGGGTAAACCATGAGTCTGGGACAGAGCTAGAAAACAGTCCATGTTTCTCATGCTGCACTCCAGTCCTCTGTATCTCCCACCTCCACCATACAAGGCAGCCAAAGCTCATGGGGCACCTGTCTGTTCCCAAAAGTCTGAATCTTTGTGTCCCTCCATCTAGGAGCCCTTTCCGCAAAGGATCTACAAGATGGTCAGTGGAAAGTCATCCCCTGGAAAAGGAGAGGGTCTACCTCATGGTATCACCAGATAGGCCAGAACATCTCATGGAGGAACAGGGCAGTTTTCACAGCATGTGCTAGCTCACCTCAGACACACCACACCAACCAGCATGGGCTGCAGCACGTTTCCTCTCCCCCTTCTTCAATAAATCAAGGCTTCCAGCATTCATGCTTTTGTCACTAATAAATCTTGCGCTGTCTTACACCACATGAAAGCACAACACCACCTTAACCAACAGGCACTTCCCTGTGCAGGACTACAGCTGCAAACACAACCTGCAGCACAAGAACCTGCTGGTTTGGCCCTGAGCTGAAGTTAAAGGCAGCACATACAGCACGGCTGCCCCTGCGCTCAGTAAAGCCCCACATGCTGTTGCCAGAGCACAAGTAAAACCGCTCTGTGCAACAGGCACTTCATTAATCTGTGGAACTCATTGCCACAGGAAATTAGTGCAACACCAAAAGTCTTACCTGCAGCAGCAATCAAGGTCTTGTCTTGGTTGCAATACCGTTGGTTTGTCAAATACAACACACTTGACCCCAAAGGTATGTCTCTGTCCTTTGGTACCTGGGGCACATTCCAATCAGGCAAATGACCTTTCAGTCTTGGGACAGAACCTTGGGAAAATATCTGGGACAACAGCTTGGGACAATATCTGAGAACTCCCATGCCCCTATGTACAGGCGGAAGAAAGCTTTACAGTGCAACTACGTGACTCTGCACCTTGTTTTCCCTTTGGGAGATGCTGACTGAGCAGCAGCAGAAGCAGTATTTTCATGTCCATAGTCAGACTGACTCAGAGTGCTGTCTGGGAAGCCAACAAAATGCTCACACAGCTATTGCCTTTCTCAGCTCTCAGGAACTGCGAAGCCAGTGGGGACACTGCCAGCTGTGCAGCGGCTGCTGCTGGGAGCAGCTGCAGAAACAGGGATAAAGCAAAATTGCAGACATTTTTTCCTACAATCAGACTTTCTTCTTGTGTTGTCTGGTAAAAAGAAGATGAATTTCTGTCTAAAAATGCAAATGCCTTTCCTGCTGGTTTCATGCACGCAAAAATGAAAATTTGCTTTTCTAAGGTTAAGAAATGCCCAGAATTGGCAGTTCTCTTGAACTTGCAAGATGCAATTACACCCAGAGTCATCTCTACACCAGATAACCTCCTTGGGAAGGTGACTTCTGCCTTCAGATCCTCCAGGTCCCTGAGATCCCTGGTGCTTGGCCACACCGTCACACTGCCAGCAGCCACTGCTCAAGTCATTGCTCCATGCAGAAGGCACCCTGGGCTCTGGGAGGTGGCACTGGGCAGGAGGGCTGTTCCAGGGGTTGGTGGTCTGCAGGGCTCAGGGTCACGTTACAAATCCTTTCAACGTGTGTGTGGGGCATCCTCCCAACAGCCCTCCCTGCTGCCATTCATGTACCGCCCTGCTCTCTCACCCCTTACTCGGCAGAGGAGACCACGTTTCCACTCCCCTTCCACTCCTCCAGTTTCCCCTGTGGCATGCACAGCCCTGATGGGATAGTGCAGTGCTTGGGCTTCCCTTTGAACAAAGGGGAATGTTACTAGTTGGTGCCCCACAGGGATGTTCGGTGCTGTTCAGACTATCCTGTCTCCCCAGGGTCTCTTTGTAGTGGGACCTGTGGCTGCTCACAAGAAGAGGCAGCAGGTCCCTTGAGCAGGTCCTATCCTTACAGGAGTGTCTGACTTGCCCCACTCACATGAGGGCTGCTTTTCATTTCCAAATCCTTCAAAGAGGTTTAAACAGCTACAGGAAGGACTCCAAACAGGGCAAATGGAGACAGAGAGTTGCTGATACCTCAGGACACTCCTCTGTCATCCCACGGAGGGGAGAAGGCTGGAGAGATGCCCTCCTTCATCAGTGTCAGCAAAGCCTGTGCTGGTGTATCTGGGAAAGGCTTTGCATTACCCCTTCCTGGATCCTTGATGCATCCCTGCAAGACTGGAGGCACCATGTGAGCTTCACTGTGTCCTCCTCTTGCTCCCCTCCTGCCTCGACTCAGGCTGGAGCCTGGGTCTGTTTTGACTTGGCTGCAACACTAGATGCCTGTGCTTGGTCCTGCTCTTCTTTGTGAAGGCTGTTTCTGATCTCTTTTCAGCCCCTGCCAAACTCAAGTCCTTCTCCAAGACCCCAGGCCTGACATTTTTCCCTATCCCTTCCCACTGCTTTTCAGAGCACTGCGCTGGTGATCCCTGTCCAGTCCTTGGCTCCCTGGCCCTAGTTCCTCTCTGGGACCGCACAGCCTCTCCTGGCTCGCTGGCACCAAGGCAGGACCCTGTGCTGCCTGCGGGGAGCTCAGCATTGGGCTGCCCTTGGTGCCCCTTTCCCCACTCAGAGCTATTTCCCCGTGGTGCATGAAGGTGGGTCATGTTCCCATTTCAAGGTCACCAAGGAGCCTGGCCCATGTTTGATGCCTTCTGAGATGTCTCAGAGCAGCCAAGAGGAGGAGCGTCCATCTATCCCATGGGCGGCCGACTCACTGAGAACCCACTCAGCATTTTGGCACCCCAGCTGAAGTGTCTGGGCTCAAAGGCAGCAGCACCCCCTGCTCTGCTGTTGGCAGAGGCTGCTTCCCCTGGGATGGGGTGATGGAGGTCCCTCAGCCCCCACTGCAGAGAGCTGGGAAGTGCCATGCTTCCCTTTCCCTCCTCCACCCTCCTGCTGCTCCCTGACCCAGGCAGGTGCAGAGGGGGAGAGGCGTTTGCAGCTCCATTGCTGCCTTTTGGCACCAGGGCCTCTGCCAGAATCAAAGAGCTTTTCAAAGAAAACCCTAAACTCCTTTAATCGCCAGCTAGAGCTCCTCCCGCACAGATCTAAGGGCCATGAGCTCAGTGTTTTCATTGCCCTAGGCAGATTTATGAGCTTATTCTTCAAGGAAGGGAGGGAGAGAGGGGAGGCTGTGGCATATTACTTAGCCTGGGGGGCGGGCAGGGAGGAGAGGGGGGAGGATGGAGGAAGGTGTCTGCAGTGGAAGTGCACGCTTTGCAGAAAGCCCGGCTCTGCTGTGGACAGTGCTCTCAGGCATGGTGAAGAGGCACGGCGAGAGTGGATGTGAGTGAGGACCAGCCTGCTGCGGGTGAAGTCCAGAGCATGTGGAGGGTGAGTGGCAGCTCCCTCCCAGCCGGGGTCCCTGCACGGAAGGGAGTGTGTGAGTATGGCATGCCTGCTGCTGCCCATCCTTGCTCACTCCAACGGATGAGACTGGGAGTGGGGCATTCCTCAAAGAGCAAGCAGGAGGGACTAGTCACCCCCAGTCCCAACCAAGCTGCCCTAGTTGCAATCTGCAGAGCAAAGAAGGAGGAAGGAGGCTTGCTGGCAGTCACATACAGCTGTCCACCCGGGAGCACATCACCATGCACATTTGCTCTAACCACTCCGTGGTGCTACCTTCCCCCCGCCACTCCTCATCCACACACCTGCTCCCTTCTTGCCAGGAAACGCAGTGCTTGCTGCCAGCTGTGAAGCAAGTGCAGTAAAGGTCTGGCTACTCCCTCTCCTGCAGAGAGACCTGGGCTTTGGAATGGGGTAGATCCTGCATCTCACCTCCCTACTCAGACAGTGCCCCACCAAGAAGTGGACATCTGCCATGAACCTGAAAGTGTCGTCTCATTGGAAATTCAGAGACTTCAAAATTTCCTTTCCCTTGAACCCAGAACAAAGAGCCAACACGTCAATATTTAGTATAGAACAAAAAAAAATTCAATATATTGTGTTTTAGAAACATCAAGATGCTTTGCTTTGATAGTTTTGGAGTCCTGCAGTGTGAATATTAAATTGCCTACAGGTAACTGTAACACCAGCAGGTGAAAATATGTAAATAGAAACTTTTTTAAAAAGCCACCACGAAATGAAAACATTGAAATAATCTCTCTTGATTCAACTTGTTACTACATTTCTCCCATTCACAGCTCCGTGAACACTGATCCACTTTCATTAAGCTTTTCCTTTTCAATGAAACAAGGTATTGCTTGGAAAATCATCCCACCAAATGTGCTCTTCAGGCAGCTCTAGGACTGACCTCACTGTTAATGGTCCTGCAATTCTGGCTTTGCTCTGAGCACTGCCAATCCCTCCAGGACACTGGCTCCCTCACTTTGTCTGCTGCTGGGGGGTTCAGAGTGTTCCTGCTGCTCTGCCCTGAGCCTCGAGCCCAGGCACACCACCATGCAGCATCTGATATCATCCCTGATATTTTAGGGGTAGAAAAAAAAAGGTGCCTCAAAGCTGTTACTGGTGAACATAACCCATGAACCCACTTCAGAGTGTGTGTCAGAGCCCAGTGCTTCTAATTCCTCTCACCAGTCTTATCTCCCACATCTGGGACCCCAAGCTTATAAATGTTTCTCCTTGCTCCCACTGTGGCTGCTGTTCTCCCAGGCATGCCAGGCATTTCCAACGGCAAGCCTGTGGACTTCTGGCTGTAAGGGCTAGGAGTGGCATTTCCCATTAGTCTTCCAGCCAGGAAGAAGATCAAGCAGAGAGCCAGCCCTCACTGCATCAGTCCGGCCACCAGCACCTGGGGGTGGCTTTGGAAATCCTGAGCTCTCTCATGGCTGGGTGGGTCTGGAGGAGTGGAGGGTCTGGGAGCTCTTTGGGGTGAATCTGCACCTTTGTGCTGTGTTTAGATGAGTCCTGGTGCAATGTTTGGACTCCTGTGGTGACCATGGCATGAGGAAAAGGCTGTGGATAGGCCCTGACACTGGGCAAACATCAGCTACAGAATGGTGACTTTTGCTCTTTGCAAAATTACCTGGGGCAGGAGAGCAGGATCCCCCCAGGAAGGATCCAATTTATACCTTGCACTGGGATTTGGTGCTCTCTGCGTTTTTGGCTGCTCCGTCTGTCTCCCCAGCGTGTGTGACTGCCACCTAATACCCAAAGGCACACAGAGGTCCCTGTCATCCCTGCAGGAGGTCCCGTCTTCTTGTCAGCCCCCTGCAAGCCCAGCCATCCCTTCAGCCCCAACACCCCTCCCTGCAGCTGCCATGCCTGCCCAGGGTCCTACCAGTCAACCACCAGTCCTGTCCCTCTACTGGTGCCCCAGCTCCTCTGGCAGCTCTTGGGGTGCTTCCCATCTTAGGGTGACTGTGGTGGAGTCTGTCCTCCTTTTTCCCAAGGTGGGGGCTGCAAGGGGGCAGAGTCTGGGGCAGACAGTTAGGGAGGGTCTCGGGCTGAGGGGAGCTGCCTTCAGCATTGCGACTTGTCTTGCTCCAGGCATCAGCTGCGGCTCTGGAGTCAGCCTTCAAACCCTGCACCTCACCTACCCAGAGTTTTGTGGGAGTTTAGAAAATGCAAATATCAAGAAAGAGGCATCTTCCACTCTCTCTTTCCCTGCACTGGCTACAGTATTGTGTGACCAGGGAAGTGTCTGCCTGACTTCATGTCAGAGCGTCCCTGCCTCCTGCAGAGCCCTATCATGTCTGTGCAGCACCTGATCCCAGAAGGCAGCTTGGGGGAGAGCATGGGTGATGTGGAGCCCTGGCCCCAGACTCCCGGTGGGATGTTAAATTCCAGGCAATGGCTCAAAATGCCTCTGCTACTTGAAAACAGCCCTGAGAGCTCCTGATTCCATTCACCTCAATGGAAACAGCATGGGGAACAAGAAGCTTTCTATCTGGGCAGCCTCCTGAGAGAGGTGTCTGGTGATGGTCGGGAGCAGCCAGACTCTCTGCTGTTCTTTCTTCCTCCAAATCCTGCTCTGAGGGCAACAGTCCAACAACCTCATCACCTGTCTTCTGCTCCAGGTCTTTCCTGGGTTTCCAGGACAGAACAGCAGCATTGCATGTAGTGAACTGTGCAGTAGCTGCCTGGCTTCACTGCAAGGCGTTGCACGGGGCCTGGGACAAGGACACTGCAGTCACCAATACTTCTGGGGATAGGACACAAAGCCTGGCCCCTCCGTGGTGCTGTGGAGACCTGGGACCCTGGGGAAGCAGGGGATGGCTCCTCCAGCTGAGCTTTGGGCCATGGTGCTACTGATGTCTGCTATCCTACAAGTTTGTGTCCTTCATCCTTATGACTCCCACGGCAGTATCCCTGGTACCCTGCATGCTCCCATCTCCCACATTGCAACACTCCCTGCTCCACCCGTGTCCCATGCACTGCTCATACAAGCAGGTTTGATCAGTCTTCACAAGAGAAGGCGAAATGGAGGAGTGTTATGGCTGTCTTTAACTACTGACTGGGAGGGTGTTGAGAAGATGTAGCCAAACTCTTCCTGGAGTTGTGTAGGGGAAGGATGAGGGGTAATGGGCACAAGCTGGAACATGGGAAATTGCAATTAGATATTAAGAGAAACATTTCTTATGAGGGTGGTCAAAACTGGGAAAAGAGTGACAGAATCTTAGAGATACTCAAAATCCTACTGGACAAGATCCTGACCAATCTCACAAGCTGGACCTGTTTTGAGCAGGAGTGTGGATCAGAGATCTCCAGAGGTGTCTTCCTGCCTAACATATTTCATGATTCTGGGTAATCCTTCCAGTTCCTCCTTGTGCCCCCTTAGTCCAGGCTGGGGATAAGGCAAGATGTGTCATTTCCAACCTATATGCATGCAGGTTGACCAGGGCATGTGTGTGCTGTCTGGCCAGCTGACCTGAATGCATGCCCATGACACTACTGCTGTCACCTTTCCATCTGTGGGTACTCCTGATGGTGTCCTCTGCTGAGTACAGGCACTCCACTCCTTTGAGCCCCCTATTTTCTACCAGCTATGGTTGGACAAGCCATCGTGTCCCTAGGAGGGACCTGGCAGGCACCAGCAACATGGCATCATTTTTTTGGTGAAACAGGAGCAACCTCAGCAAATTGAGAGTATCCCTTCACCCCCCAGCATTCCCCCCAGTACCACTGCCAGGGGCTGGTAGCCAGATGCAGGGTGGCAGAGGGGGGTCAGGATGCCATCCTGGGGCAGAGGGCTGCACTGAGCACCTGAACCCAACCACAGCCCTGTTCCCAGTGCTCAGGCAGAGGGTGACAGGCATGGGGACAGCCAGTGTGATGTGGCACTTCCATACTCTGGGGAATCTGAAGTGGGGTTGCTCAACCAGGTCACACTCAGGGTTTGCAGTAGTGCCAGGAATCAAAGTTAAGTTAATACCCTGAGTACCAAGCATCTCTTCCCATTTTCCTGTACTCCTCTGTGCCCCTCTGTGCAGTCTCCTCTCTGCTGAACAGAAGCCTTCCCCTTTACAGCTCCAGTCTCCTTCTGCGCTCTCAGCTTGCTGCCGTCCTCTCCAGAGAGCCCCCATCAGTTCCAGCCCATCGCTGTTGCCAGCCCCAAAAGCAACTCCCCTACATACGGTGCTGGCCGTGGAAGAGAGAGACGTGATATTTGACACACTGCTGTCAGGACTTACTGGCATGTCAGCTAAAGGTTAAATCCACTCTCTGAATAGCTCAAGTCTTTTGGGTTGATACAGGTCCTAGTGTCTCTGGGTGTAGCTGAATAGGAGAGGGTGTGCTGACATTTGGTGCTTCATGGCTGGACTCTAAGGCCAGGCTAAGACACAGTTCAAATATGTCATGCACTAAGAAGCTCTTTGCCAGCCCCCATGTGATGAACCAGGCAGGATGGTCTGTGCTGCTCCAGAGAAATGGGCTGTTAGAGCCAGCATGAGCCCTGATCGAGTTCAGGCTGCCTGCAGGAGCAATGCAGACAGCAGGGACCTGTCACCTAACATGGACAACTCCAAGCTGAGCTGGCTGCCTGGTCTCTCTCCAGGGCTGCCAAGGAGACACCAGTGTGTCTAAGTGCCTATGGGAGAGGTGCCGCTGGGAAGAAGTGACTTGCTTCTCTCCCATCTTCCTGACCACAGCTGCAATCTCACCAATGATGCCTCCATTGGAAAAGCTTGCATTTAGATGGGTGGGATCAGGTTCAAGTTCAGTGAGGTGCGACAGTGAGCAAGGACAGGATTCTTGAAGAGAGACAGGCATGACAGAGGCACAGCATTGTCAGGATGGGGCATGAATGTTAGCTCATTAGTGCTGAGGCAGTGTCTAATCAGAATTATGAGGATCCTTTATTTTGCACCTGAGAGAGTCCTGGTCTTTACAGAAAGCAGTACCAGTAATTTGCTTAGAAGACAGGGCATGGAGCAAAGGAGCTGGAAAGTTTTGGGAGCAGCTCCATGCTCTGCATTGCCATTACAGGGCTTGCTTTTCAGCACTTGCAGCTCTCCAAAAAAAAAATGTAGGCATTTCTTTACATATCTGAATGTGGATTTAAAGCCTGAATTTACATGGAGAGCTTAGATGTCTCTCCAATATCCATACTTTCTACAAAATTTATGCTCATCTGCTTTGAAAAACCAGCCCTGATTGCACACCTTATAAGTGAGAAACTAACCTTACGTGACTTACTGAAGGTAGCCCAAGAAGGTAGTGACAGAAACAGGGCTCTCCGGTCCTCCTCCAGTAATTCCCAGTTGATCCTGCCTTCCTATCTCTGTTACATCTTATTTGCTAATTCACAGGCAGTGTTTAACAGCTAGGCATCATATGTGCTGTTTTTCCCCAAATAGGTCCAGCCCTAAGGGGAGGAGGAAAACTCTGAACCCTCCAACACCTCCCTGGCTCAACCCCATGGATTTTTCACCCAGAGGGACCCTCCAGCCCGGCATGGTGATGGGCTGGGAGGTGGCATTGCTGGTGCCTCTCTGGCAAACGCCTGTCACGGGCGCCACCGTGTGAGTGCAGCCGGCTGGTGGAGCACCCACGGGAGAGAGCAGAGTGTGGCCGAAGGGCTGGACACGCTCCCAACGCAGCAGCTACTGCGGGGCTGTCCTGAAGACTGGGTCCCAGCGAAAACCAGACCTCTGCAAGAAGCAGGCGCAGACTCACCTGCTGCATCAAGCCAAGAGTGTCTTTAAGCACCCGCCCGCAGGGGTCCATGCACAAGGGGTCCATAGCCCAGGGCTCTGTGTCCCTGCTCCGACCTCTATAGTCAGGGTGGCACTGAGAACCATTTAACATCGAGATGTCCCTTGGTTCATGCAGTGGAGCTCTCTGCAGCTCCCAGTCCGAGGGACAACTCTTCAGAGATGATGGGCGGCATATTCTCTGCAGAGTGGGAGCCACGGGTGCCCCACGACTGCAAAGGTGGAGTGGGAGCCCGACAGGGCTGCCGCTTGTCCTCACAGTAGCATCAGTGCTGCAAAACTCTGCAGCCTCCCATGCTTACAGCCCACATGTCTTTAACCACCTCCCTCAAGACATGCTCAAGACCTGTAGTGACTTTTCACTCATAGGCAGCTGGCTTCAAACGTAGCCCCAGGTTGTGTGCAGGGGGGGTAGCTCTATACAGGACACAACCCATGTGACAAGTGCTCTGTGGTTCCCTCTCCCAGGGAAATACAGCTTGTATTACACATTTCTCTCATTTTTCATGCTTTCCAGTAATAATCGTCGTTTCCTGTCATATTTCTTTCTCAGCTGACCCAATACAGCTCTGGCCATCCAACGGTTGGCAGAAAACAAAGCAATGTGCTCCTCAGGCAAGCAGGATGAGCAGAGAAGCTCTTATCCATCTGTGGCAGCTTCAACCTGGCTTTGCAAAGCCCTTCCTGAATGGGTTAGGGGGCTTAGCTTTAACAGTTGAATAACTGCATCTCAGGACAGTATAGGAACACCAGAAAACCAGGAACACAGTCTGTATGCCACCCCTGGACACAAGCCCTCTTTCAGCATGATGAGCACAAAATGAACATCCCCAGCACTGCCTGGGGGCTACTAGTTGTCCTCAATGGTTGTGGTACACACGGCTTCCCTTCGCAACACCACAGCTGCATCGTTAGCTGGGAAAGCCAAGGTCCTCACCAGCCTACCTGCCACACAGCTGAGGGTGGTGGCTGCAGCTCTTTCTGCGAATTAACAGACCAAGCATCTTCCCCAGTGCATGCCAGGGCCAACCTGTCTCCCTGAGCGAGGTGTTTCCTCTCCTAGTCAAACCAAGAGATCTTTCCACAGAGTCCCTTGCTCACCCTGGGGACGTCCTCAGTCATCACTACTCAGATCGCCCCACTGAGACCATCTCTGGGGCGAGGAATGAACTCACAAGTCCCTGTGGTAGTTTAACCCTTTGGGGTATTAATACCAGAAAGAATGGGAAACATTGAGATAATTAAGAATTTTTATTAAAAACCCAAAACAAAAACCTAGCAAAGCCCCCACACCTCTTATAAGACTTTAATATTCATTTTAAAGAGGCAACTTGGGCAGTGCTGGTGGCCAGCTCAAGCCAAACCCCTGAAAGACATGAGTTATCACAGCTATTGAAATGTTTGACAGAAGGATCCCAGAGCAGTTTGCACTAATCGCTCAGTATAAATACTCCATTATGTTCTCAGACAATCAGAATCTACCCAGCAAATCAGCTCCTCTGATCCACTGTAATCAAGAAGCAAAGCATGCATAACATCGCAATATAAACAGCGTTTGCAGAGGGGCACAGAGAGGAGGGGGAGCTGGCTTAGCTTGGCAGGTCCTGGAGTAATAGCTGCCTTTTTTGTTGTTGATTTGTTTTGTTTCTAATTTCCAGAGGAAATTTAATTTCAGGAAAATGTGGCACAAACTTCCAAGCCAGTGGAAAGCTGCAGCTGATGAAGGGGTCCAGAGAAAGCGTTGCAAAAGAAACAGCAAGGGCTGTACTTACAGGTAAGCTGTTAGAGGGCTCAGGTTGGCAGGGACCTCTGAAAGCCCCAGCTCGGAGCAATCCACCGAGAGCATGATGCCATCCTCTTCGCAGTGGCACTGGGGTGGGCAGGAGGGCGCAGCACCTTGCTCCGCGGGCACTGCCTGGAAGCGAGCAGAGGAGGCCAGAAGAATGCCCCAGAAGAAGAGCTTGTCCATCCTCGCCTTGGCTGCAGCTGCAAGGATGGTGCGAGATGCTGCCGGCTCACTCTGACCCCGAGGCTCAGCTGGGTGGAGGGGAGCGACCCCGCTGCCCGGCACGCAGTGGGCAGGGTATCTCCTGCAGGTCGGAGAGTGGTAAGGATGCAGCCAGGGAAGGGAAGGCATTGTTGAATGATCTTGGTTATTGGGTTTCAAGGGCTGGGCAGGGGCGTGAGACACTCCAATGGGAGGAGTTAAACTTTCTACTCTTTCCCTCTCTCTCTCTCTCTTAGAGCTGGCAGGAATTTCATTCAAAGGGAAGAAAGGGAAAAAAAAAAAAAAGAAACCTCAACAAATAAAGACCTGTTCATAGCTCCGGGACCTGTGCTTGTTTTGTAACAAGGTTTTTGTGAGATAGCAGGGCAGGGGAAGGCAAAGCTGGCTCCGGCAGGGCAGAGGAGTATAAATAGGGAGGCAGGAGCACCCAACCAGCACTTCAAGGGCCCCAGACTTTGGGACGCTGAAATACAACCCCAGATAAAGGACTCTGTGTGTCTGTGCTGGCTGCTCAACCCAGCTGCAACTGGAAAGTCAGGGTGTAGCTGGGGAGAAGGGAGCGAGGAGCTCACAATGAGCTGTTTGCTGGGAGTGACCATGCCCAGGGCTGTAGGTCCATCTGTCCTGCAGTTCAATGCTCGCCCACGGAGATCCCCGTTGCTGTCCCCATGCATGGGGCAGGGGCTGGCTGGGAGACGCGGCAGCGTCATGGTGCTGAGCTCAGTGAGGGACCACTCCAGAGAGCTCTCCAGGACAGTGGGACATGGTGCTCTTGCAGCCATGCTGCTTGCTATAGTTTTGCCCAGATCCACATCAAGTCCATGTGGGAGCTGTGTTTGCAGGAGCTGCACTGCATTGATGCCAGGAGCAGGTGGCTGGTTTCTAACCTTGGGTGAAGTGGTCAGAGGTTAAAGTAGAGGAACAGTCTGTTTAGTGGGGGCTTGAAACCATGTCATCTGGAGCTCCATCATGCAGAAGGGAACAGGTCTGGCTTACCGGGGGGTACTGCCTGTGCCAGCCCAGCCCATGGCCTCGGGTTGTCCTCAAACATGTGGGATGTGCGTCAGAACAGGATTTCTGGCTGTTTGGGTGTCAAGGAGCTAGCGAGTTCTGGGGCAGCAGAAGCACCTGCTTAGAAAAGGGTGCTGGATCTGTGATGGGAGAAGGCTACCAAGGCCAGCACTGTGTGGCCTCTCTGCTCCTCCCTCCTAATTGCAGCCACTGGCTGTTCAGGGTCAGCGTGATGCCCCTGGCTGGTGTGATTGCTGCCCTCCCATGGCAGTAGGTTTGGTGATGGGGGCTGAGTCTGGCCCCACAGCTTGCACCATGCTGTGTCTCTCTCTACAGGGCCACGCACCTTGTCTGTGATGGGGACAGCAGCTGAACATGGGTCTCTCACACTGCAGAAAGACAGCTGACCACTGGGCTTGAGGTGCATCTGGACTCCCATCAGAGCTGGTGTGTTCCTCCCTCTGCCTCCCCTCCAGCCATGGCTGGAGGAAGGGGATGGGCTTCTTTGGCTGTGGCCATGCCATGGTAAGATGCCGCATGGCTGAAGCACAGCCTGGGAATTCCTCTGAATGTGCTTTTCCTTCTGGCAAAAAAGAGTTTCCTAATTGATACCCCATTATCTCAGGATAAAAGAGATAGGAAAGTTATCTGGAGTCAGGAAGGTGAGCCTGCAAAGAGATCCAGCTAGCCCGGGGCTAGGGTGCCTTGAGGCCCTTGAGTTAGAGTGGGTATCTCCTCTGAAAAAAACTGCTCAAGATTGAGCTCAGGGTTCAGGGCTGATGCACAGACTCTGGCTGAGGGCTCCTGGCCTGGGTGATGCAGGATCTGAAACTATTTCATTTCAAAGTCCATTCAGATCCTGCAGTTTCAGGACTGAAACCCCACTGAAGTCAGTGGAAACTTTGTCACTGAGTGCAGGGGAGTGAGGATTTTGGTCTAGGAGCAGGAACTGATTTAATTGGAATTAAGCCCCTTCCATCATGAGCAATTCTGGAGATGTCATTAATTAAATGTTTGCAATGTGTTTTGACAGCTCCAAATGTAAAACACTGCTTGGTGGGGAGACAGGAAGCCCTCCTCAGAGAGAGGGTTTCTCCTTGGGTTCCTTGACAAGCTTCCCCTCCAGCTCTGGTGTGGGGCTTTAGCATGGCCTGAAATGGCCAGATTTGCTCCGACAGCAGCCAGGAATTTGGTGTCAGTCTAGAGAAAGTGTCAGGCCTATCACTCTGCTCCTGGCTGCAACAGCAGCTTTTATCTACAATTTCCCCATCCCTCTCCAGCCCAAGCAGCCAGACACCAACCGCATTGCGCGCTTCTGACAATTTCTCGCTCAGTGAATTCTCCTTGGGGATCCAGGGCTCTGGCTGAGCGCACTATTAATAGAGCTCTCAAAAAAAAAATCACACTGAAGAGATTCCTATTGAAAACTGCCATTCTGCTGAAATAGAGCCATTTCCTTAGGAAAGCATTGACTGCAATGACATTTTTCACATTGTTTTTGGAGCAATGCAGCCTGAAGTTGGAGGGCTTTGCTCTGCATGTCTCACTTTGCTTTGACTTTTCTATTTGCTTTTTATTCCAGCTTGGCTGTAGTGTTTCATTTCCATGTCTCATTTCTTTGAGACCTGATAATAGGTGTTAATATTCAAAGTGTTCACTTATTCCAGTGTGTTGCGTGGCTCCTGGCAAAACCAGGAGTCTGGACATCAAGTGATTTAGAGCTTTGATGTTTCCATGGTAAATCTGGAATTTCTGAATAAGTCCCTCTGGGGTGGAAGTGTCACTTTTCAGCCAGCTCCCACTGAAACTGCAGTTTGCTCTGAGTAGTCCGGGCTGCACTGTGCCCTTATTAAAGGCACCAGGAGTTCCAGACCCAGCTCATTCCTATTAACGTGAGTAGATGTTTTTCTGCAAGGCTCACATGTGTTTGTGTGTTGTCCTCTAGTGGCAGGCTGCAGTTTGGGGAGGCGAGAAAAGCACTGCTCCGCAGCAAGCAGAGCAGCACTGTCTGCTCACCTGAGCCGCTCACTTGCTGTGGCTGCACCAGCCAGGCTCCCTGACACGCTCTGTGCACCCCCAGTTCATGGAGCTGAGTCACTGGGATCAGACACCGGGGCTTTGTGGCTGAGTGTGACACCTTAGCGTATGGTATCTCTGGATGGCAGGTGACATCCCAGGTGATATTTCTCCTGCTGCCTCCACGCTGCTTGGCTAACAAGTCTTCCTACAGCTTGCTTAAAAGCAATAAAAAAAAACGTGGGAAAATTTAGAGTACAGCTTCAGTGAGGAAAAAGGTCCAGATCGTGTGAGCTGCTGAAAGCAGTTATTGCTTCTGCTCGTTAGGGGCACAGGAGAGGCAGGGGTGGTGGGAAAGGGCTGTGTTACTCACGCCAGCGCAACATGCTCAAGATAGTCTGGCTCTGGATCTCAGCCTTGGACCTGAGGAGAGCTGGGACTCCAGTTACCAGCGCTGGCCAAATCCTCTCTGTGCACCAGAAATGAAATGCCAAGCAAGCTTTGGGCTGTGGACTGCTGCTGTCAAGACTTTTTAGAGCTGTTGGAGTTTAAAGGCTAACAAAGTTGTAGTGGTGATACAGCTAGGGCAGGGCTGCAGGTGAACCCTTACAGCAGGCACTGATGTGCCCTCCTGCAGAGCGAAAATGACTCTGTGGGCCTGGATGGGACAACTTGTTGGACTTTGACCTGGTTACTCAGCAATGCTCTTCCTGCAGAGCGGAGGGAGGTGATGGGCAATGCTGTGCTGTTGTTGCGCATCCCAAGGTGCAGCCAGGGACCTTCTCAAGATGGAAGACAGGTTGTGCTAGCTGAGCCAAAGGGCTGGAGGCTGGCTATTTCTGTCCTCAGCATGTGCCAGGGCACCCAGTGTGTGTCTTCTGTTCCCATGGGACAACGGTTTGTGCCCTCTTTTTATTCCCTTCTGGATTTTAGAGGGTTTAGGATCACCCCAGTAGAATCCTAGTTTGTCTGTTGATCTCCAAGGACAACCAGTCCCTACCGCAGACCAGGAGGACACTGGCTGTTTTTCACTGCCAAGGTCACGGCAGGAACTGAGACCCCACTGTGCCACACAATGGAGAGGACAGCAGAGAGGCAGTCCCTCCAGAAGGGCTTGCAGGGGAAGGAGGAGATGCAGAGAGCCCTGGGAAATCTCACAAAGCACAGGGACACTGGAGAAAAATAGGCATCACTAGGACCAGCCTGTGTGTGCCAGGGCACGCACTCAACCACCTTATCTGTGGAGGTGTGACTCTTGGGACGTGATCTCTCTATAAGATAAGCCCTCCAGACTTTCTCACCATCCTTGGCTCCTCCTGGAGCTGGTACTCCAGGTTCTGGAGAGAGCGGGATGCAGCCCAAAACAGCAGGGATGGGCTCAGTGCAGTGGGAGCCAAGAGTCTGGTGCTTCAGATGTGTCTGTAAGCCCAGGACATACCCCAGGGAGCCATTCAAGGTCGGGCGCAGGGGCAAAGGCCAGAGGAATGTTTCTAGTGCCCCTGCTCCCATCGGGGCCATCCAAAGGCTGAAATACCACAGTCAGGCCACGGGCCCAGCAAGGGCTCACAGAGGCTTTCCAAAATGTAAATGCAAACCTTTCCAAACAAGCAGAAAGCCCCAGTGCCCAGCATGCTGCTCCAGCTGCCTGACTGGGGCGAGGGAAGGACAAGGACTGAAGGCAATTGTGCCCCCTGGTAGTGGGAAGGTGCCAATGAAGTCACACAGAGAGGAACAGGGACGGTTCCTCCCTGATGCCCAGGGCACAGGACAGCACAAGCCTCAGATGCACTTTAAGTCTTTGCTCTGGGAGGCACTGCTCACAAAAAGCCACGGGGCAGCCTGGTGGCTCCATACCCTGCAGAGGAGAGGGACAGAAGTGCGGAGCTAGGTAGAAGACCTGATAGGTGGACCGGATACCTGGTTCAGTGTCTGACATGCTTGAAGACCTTAGTTTTTGCAGTCCCTGCATCAACTGGGTCAGGGAGCCAAAGCCATGGAAAGTGCAGCACATGCAAGAGCAGGGTGTTGAAGAAGAAACATCAGTTCTGGTCTACTTGGCTGTCCCAGGAGAAATTCCCCTTCCCGCCCATACCTGCCCTGAATCTATCTGGCCCCAGTGCTTCTGCTCTCCAGGAGCTGGCTGACAGCAGTAGCTGATAAGAGATGATGCTGGAGAACCTGCAACCCTGCTGATCTCCAGTGCTGGTACAGCTCAGGTGGAAGAGACAGTGAGCATTGGGCACATAATATCATGGAGGTGTCCAGCTTGGATTGTGGCAGGGTGTCATGGGCTCCCTGTGGTGGGAGCAATGCCTTGTTACTGTCTTGGGCAAAGACATGGCAAATGATGGACTCTGTGCCCTGGAGGGAGCAGAGGACAGGGAGAGACTAGGGCAGAGGTTCAGCAGTGGTGAATGGAGAAGCTGCGGATCAAGGAGCTGTGGTGCCCCAGCAGTCACCAGCAGGCTCCCATGGCTGTTGGACCCCAGGAGATCTAAGGGTTGGGTACCTCTCACTTGGCCAGTCTGCCCCTGCTCTGGCAGCCCTGGGAAGGGATGGAAGGGGGTGGGAAGCAGGGTCCAAATGGACATGGTCCTGCTCATCTCCAGCGTCTTGACCTCTGCACAGGGGCTGATGGAGGAGGGTGGTGGCTGGATGCTGCCAGACTGGAGCTGGCTAAATATGAAGAACAACATGGCACGGTCCAGAACTCGCTGGGCGGCCCAAGCTGGAGGCTTGTTTTGTTTTACTGTTTTGTTGTCTCTCTCTCCCCTTCTGGGTTTCGTGGCTCTGAGCTGTAGGGCTGGAAAATTATTCATCCAAACCACAGCTCCCGCGACACCCTCTGTAAGCATCTGTGGCTCCAGACTCCGCTGCAGCAGTGGGTGGGAGGTCGTAAATTCATCATCGTCACCAAGTCAGCCTCCTGTTAGACAGGACGTGAAACACAGAGCAGCAGGCTGTGCCACAGAGGCAGCCTTACCGAACTCACTGGCGGAAACCTGTTTGCCAGTTTGTGTGACAAATCCCTGTCCCGTGCCTGTCCCATTGCTGAGAAGGTCCCTTCATACCCACCAGAGCAGCTGTGCTTTAGCTGCAGATGTCTGCAGGTTCACCTTGGCTGCTGGCTCTGCTGGAAACACTGTTGTGTTGTGCTAGCCAGATGTGAGGGCTGTGGGATCACTTGCTCCTGGACTTCTGGAAGCAGACAGGAACATGTCTCCCCCACCGTGGCTTTCACTTGCTTGCTTACGCCTCGGAGCCAGCACCCCTCGCAACTCTGTGCCACGAACCTTTGGTCCATGCATCAGCCCTGCCTGGCTGTGTGCAGCTGTGCCCCATGCTGGGACTGTCATCTCTGTGCATGCACACACAGGAGACCCATGAGCACTTTCCCAAGGGGCTGTAGAAAGATCCTGGTGCAGCAGCCCATCTGGCAAGGCAGATGGACAGTGATGTGCTGAACTTAGCCCTGCCAGGATGAGAAGTGGTGTGGGGTAGGTGCCAGCATAACTCACCCCCCATCTTGCTCAGTCACTGCCAGCAGCTAAGGGTGAATCGGGGGTGGCCAAGTCATCTCATGTGGATGTTGTCCTGCTCTTCTCCATGAAAGGCAAGAGCCCACAACCAGTCCCTGGGAATGCTGTCCCATTCTGAGGCCTCTCTCCTGTGCCACAAGCTGTAGAGCCAGACCCAGACCCTCTCCATAGGGAATATGGCTTTGAGCAAAGCCCCAGGCATAATGACTCTGAAAGCCACAGGGTAGCTCTGATTGCAGAAAAATAGAAAAGAGAGGATGGGGAGTTCCTGCCCCTCCTTATCCTTGGCTGCTGCCCCTTTCTGGGGATGCAGTCCTGGCCAGGGTGTTGGGAGACCCTGGTAGCTGCGCTTGGCAGGGTAAGGGAGGCCTTGTCTCTGCAGATCCCCAGGCTACTCTGGGGTGCCAAACAGCCAAAGGAGCAATGACCACCCTGTAGTCCTGCTTCTGTGCCCCTCACAAGACTCCCGCTACCTTATGGCAACAGCTCCTCCTTCACATCTTCACTGTCACTGCAGTTGGCCTCACTTCCCAGGTCACAGTGCTCCACAGATGTCCTTGAAATCTTCTGAGACTAAGCTCATTAGGTGTTTTACATATCATAAACCGTGTTGGGATATAGAGACACAAATGCTTCTCGGTGTTCAGTGGAGACTGCACACTTTGAACAAGAGCCTATTGGACACTAGGCTAAAGCTTGCATCTACACGCACCTTTGAGATATAACTGTGCTCAGCATCTGGGGTTTCTGGGCCATGCAGAGCAAATGAGAGCCACAGGCTGTGTCCAACAGCACCAGCAGGGAGATGCTGGGGTTGGACCCAGTCTGTTTTATCCCTCCTTTGTTTGAGGGAATGAGCACCAGTCCTTGTTCCACATCAGCAGCTGCTGATGCAGGTTCCTGCACGGGGACCTCTGCCTTTGTGTGCTCTGGAGGTCAACTGTTTTGGGAGAGGCAGAAGCAGTTTGTGGAAACACAGGGGCAGCAGGATGAGTGGCCAACTTAGTCCATCCCCGGAGCCGTCTACTCCTTGCAGTAGGTCTTGGGACCTCCTCATTGTAGCTGTACCTCCTCACGCCACCCCAGGGCAGCTCTCCCAGGTATTGTGGGTAAGAGCATGGGCCCAGATTGGGACAGGGGTGCTGGTTTGAGACTGTACCATAACTCTATGCTGCCTGAAGGGGTGAAGGAGGGTAAATGGGTTCCCAGATACATTTTTTTCCACCCCAGGAATATGCTTATGTAATCATCTGTTTTTTTTAAACTCTTCCTTCTGACCTGCTCTTGGAGCTCAACCAACCAAGCAATTTCAGCTTGTGCATTGCCATTCCTGCTTGCAGCACAGCTGTGTCCCTACATGTGCCTGCCGTGAACAACCCAGTTCCTGGAGTAGCAGCCAGTGCTCTGCAGTAAGGCACAGAGCGTATCAGCTGGACCAGGTGGCTTTGCCCTGGTCCTTGGCTCTTGGGAGCCAGCAGGTTCACAAATTCAAGCCCAGGCTTCATCAGAAAATGTGTCTCTTCCTCGTAAAGCTGCGGGTGGGTTTGAGGCTCACTGCAGAATTGTTGCCTCAGTAACTGGAGCAGATGAGACTGAGCGGAAGCTTCTGTGTGCATTGGGCTGCAGTATCTGGACTGGCCAAGGGCACCCCATCCATTGCCCATGGCTAGGGACACAGCTGCTCTTTTGGGAATGGCTGGTATGCCGCAGCAGGGGAAAGCCTTGGCATTGCTAAGACCCCACAAAAGCCAACCCACCCTTACAAGCACACTCTTTCCTAGGGCTGTTTATTGTTTGTACCTAAGATTGATCCACCAGCTGAGACAAGCCAGCCTCCCACCATGCTCTGCCCACAGCGGTGTCTGAGACCTCAGCATGCCTTGCGCCCATGGTGGCACAGAGACCACGGTGCCCAGCGGTTGTGTCAGACCTCAGCAGCCTGCGGGTGCCAGGGCTGGCCAGGAGCGAGCTCAGGGCTGCCTCTTCTGCCTGCCGAGGGGCAGGGCTCCACAGCTGGTGCTGCGTACTGCAGTGGGGTTAACAAACCTTTCAGGCACCAGGAATCCCAGGCGATGGCCAAAGCAGGGGAGCATCCTGCCCAGCCCCTCACCATGTCTGCACGGATGGGCTGCAGCAGGACAAAACTGCCCATCTGCTCAGGAGACCCCATGTCGCTGCTGACACCGTGTAGGACACGTTGGTGGCAGTGCTGGGGTGGGACTGCTCTTGCTGCAGGTGTCGCTCTGTGCCAGGAGCCCCACGGTGCTCTCACCCCAGCTTCTGTTCTGGACAGGGCCCTGCAGAGGTGGAGGGCAGGATGGTGCCAGGAAGCGCCAAGCGGTGCTAGGGCTGTTTCTGGGCAATGATGTCACGGATACAGGCATACAGGAACATGTACTGGTCCTGCAAAAGAGAAAGGGGGATCTGGAGCCAAGTTTCTGAGAGAGACCTATTTGCAGGACTAACCCTGCAATTTGCCTTAAAAGGTCCTAACTATCTAACAGTGTCTGATGGCAAAGTAGGATTTGCTGTCCCAAGTGGTCCATGTTTGTCCTGTGTCACCAGAGTTGCCCAGAGAGGAAGAATCAGGCCTGGAGCTGTAGTTACACCATGTTTGTTTCCTCCTGCTTCGTCAACCCCACTCATAACACCTGAAGGCAAATTGCACTGTGGCATGAGAGGACCAATGTCATCTGACATCCTCAAAGTGTCCCAGTGGCTTTTGGCTGTGCCATGGTGTTTGCATCCAAAACAAGACTGAAGAACAACTGCAGTGATGATGCAGAGCATCGAGAGGGAAAGCTCTGCGCTGCTTGAGTGTACAGGGTCTGGCAGTGACCTGAGGCTAGGAGGAAAGACCTCTGGAGCAGGAGTTTCCCTTGGTGGTAGTCTCAGCATACCTGAGTCAAGGGCTGACAGCAAATCAGGGTAGATCTCTGCAAGCCCTCAGAGGCAGGCAACAAGATCTGGGTGGTTTTAGTCCAGTTGCATTTTTTCTCTATTTTTAAGATCACCAGAATGATCCATCAGCACCAAATGTGGGTCCAGAGGTCTCAAGTCCACTGTGGATTTGATATAGGGTTCTGCTCAAATGCCAGGCTGGTCCAAAATGATGCTAGGCTACAAAACACTCAGGACTGACCACCGCCATGGCAGGGCTCCGGGAAAGGCAAGGTGTGGGAAAGGTAAATGAGGTTGTACGCAATGCACAAAGCTGAAGGGCAGGCTGGTCTGCAAATGCTGTGGGTTGAAATCACATGGTAGCCAGGAAGGGGGGGGATTAGGGACTTGACAGAGGGGCCTCCAAACAGCTCACTAATGCGCTGGCTAAGCTGCAAGTCACGAGGAGCCTCCTCCCCTGCCGGCGGTGGGTTTAGTCCCACTGAAGGGCCGGGAAAGCCACAGATCACACAATGGCTGTGGTTCCAGGTCACCAGAGCATGTTTTCAATGAGTCTGGCCCGATTGTGCAATGTGGAATGACAGCCCAGGATTGACTTCAGACCAGGCACACTCAATGCCTGGCCAAATGCAAGAGCATATCCCCAGAGACACGTGCCATGCTGGAGCTGGGGTGCTTAAATACCCGGCGGTTATCCATGGACAATCCCTCAAAGGTTCATCTCCCCTCCTTGTTTGGTACTAAACCCCCCAAAAAATCAGCTGATACCCCCAGCATGACAGCAGCATGCCCCCGCCAGAGATAAAGGGGTCCTGGCAAGCCCCCACAGTGATGGAGGAGGCTGGCAGCCACATGGCAGCAGTGTGGGGCTGGAGGGCAGCCCTGCCTGTCCTTCACTGGCCGTGCTGGGATCAGAGCGACCACTGCTCGCGGCAAGGTGGGAAGGCATCTTCCTCTGCTGCCCCCCCCCCTCAGTGGCGCAGCGGCTTTTGATCGGTGCTTGCTGTGCCTTTATGGGCACATTTTGTCTCTGCTCGGCAAGACCACTGCTGAAATACAAAGGAGCTCTGAAGCAGGGGCAGCGGGTGCCTTGCCCTCCTCTGGCTCCCACCATGCGCATGGTTCACATTAATTAAGAATGCGATTAGCTGCTTGCAGGCGGCTCTGCAGCTGGGGAGCCCCGGAGAGATCTGCCCTAATTCTGCTGTCCCCTGTGGGGAGGGTTTCCAGGGATGCTGCATCAGCTCGTTCAGCAAATGAAAGCCCTGTCCAGAGGGCATCTGTGCTGCCAGCGCCCATCAGGAGCGGCACTCTGGAGGCTATGAGGCTGGGCTGGGCTGGCACAGCATGGCAGGGCACGGCTGCGGCACCATCAGACAGTGCCACAGCCCACACGGCCCCAGCTCTGGCAGCAGACAGGGGCTGGGAGCACGGTCGGGGGGATGCAGCAGGGAAAGGCACCAGACAAGGGGAAACCCAGCAGAGTTTGGGTACCCAGGCTGAGAAGCTGGTGTGAGCAGGCAGGTTTGTCATGTAGCATGAAACCAGTGCTTCATGCTTTCCAGGGCAGAATGGGAAGAGTGTCTAGCATTCACCATGAGCTCACATGCAATTTAACCTGTTTTAACTACAGAACTGAGGTGATGGAAAGCCCTTCCCTGGGAAAAGACAGCGTCCTTAGCTCTTGGTGGTTGGCAGAGCAAGCATAGAATAAATCCCTGCATAGGCTGGATGGGATCCCAGGTAGCACCCGGGGAGTGGGCAGCATGCTGCCAGCTCCAGGCAGCTCAGCATGAATGTCCTATTCTGCCCGCCCCACCACCCTTCCTCCTTCCCACCTACCAGAGTCGGTGTCATGAGACAGCAGCTTCTTGTCAGCTGGAGTGTCACCCTGTAGACATCCACGATTCTTTCGGCTTTCATCTGGTGCAACAGGCAATCCAGGGAGATCAGCATCCCCATTTGGCTCACGCCACCGCTGCAAGGGACAAGGGAGGAACCTTGATGCCAGGCCAGGCTAGGCTAAGTTGAACCTCTTTGAAAGTGGGCACCAGCCCAAGAAGTCAAAGGCCCCATGAGAAAACATGCATCAACTAAGTACAGTGGGGTTAGGGGACTGTGAGCACTGGTCTAGGAGTTAGGAAGCTCTGTGCTGATCAAGGGTATGGGACCCCAAAGTGCCTGTTGAAGAAGCCTGGAGACCCAGCCTGCCCTGCTATGCTCTGCCAAGCTGTGCATCCCTCACCCAAGGCAGGGACCTCACATCACTCTGTTGACGTGCCGGCTGTGTTGACTCCTGTGGGACTGTGAGCTCTCCCTGGCTGCAAGTAGATGAGGACACCAGGGATCCTAGCAATCCTAGCTCCCAGGATCCTAGCAATCAGCCCAGGGATCGTCCAGGCACCTCTGCCCAGGAATGCCTGCCCCATCCACACTTGCCCCTGGCCCAGCCCTGTTTGCCCTCCCTTCTCCCACGCACTTGGCAAAGCACTGCTTCATCTGACCTCTCAAGGTCAGAGCTTCCCTGGCTTCCACGGACCTACTCTCAACATGCCCCGAAACCTTGGGGTCCTTGGTGGAGGATGCAGGCTTGCTGGTGGCCACGTCAAGGCACTGTGCAGCCTGCTGGGTACTAGCTCTGGGAGGCTGCCCATGGACAGAGCAGAAACGTGAGGTACCTGCAGTGCAGCAGGAGGGGACCGGCTCTCTTTCGGTGGGGCATGCACCGTCTGACAGCAGTGAGGAGCTCCACCAGGCTCTGAACATCTGGCTGTTTCTTGCTGCTCCAGAGCGTGTATAGGAACTGTTGTACCTGCCTCTCCTTTGCTTTCTTCTCCTGATGAGACACAAAGAGTTGACATGGCTGTTGGGGAGGGATGGGTGAGTTTGGATGCAGAATGGTCCCAGCTCTCCAATCCTTAGGTTGTCAGGTGTTTTCCTGAGCTAACTGCTAGCTTCTGTAAAGCTGTCCAGGCAGACTCTGCTGGGGCATTGCCCATCACCTGCACAGTGGCTATGTTTCCTCTGGCAACATGTTGTCCTTCCCCACAGCACCCTGACCTGCCCCTTTAGAGGGAGACTGAGAACTGTGTGGACCTTTTCAAAGAGGGTCGGAAAGACCTATCAGCAAGGGGCAGGGGAAGCCTCCAAGCATCTCCTATGTCCACTCAGTAGATGTTCTTCTGGATGTTGCAATCTAGATTCCCTCCTGCATTTTTGGACTGCTGGCACTCTGCACTTGCAGCTCAGACAAGTCTCTGTGGATGTTTCAGCCCTTGCCCCTACAGACCTGTTAGCTGGCAGCGAAGAAGATCCCAGGCATTGGGAGCCAGACCAGCCCCATCAATACATACGTGTTTCATTTTGAGCTGGATACACCTCCATCCGGAGACAAGCTTTTCTGTGCCACACTGGATGGTCAGCATCTTTGTGCAGAGAGAGTCTCCTTCCAGGGGCCAGCATGCCTCATTTGGGACCTGTGAGCAACAGCAAGTTTGGCTTCATGTTGACGGTTGCCATATTTCAGATCCTTCACCATCACAGGAGTCTGTGATGGGGTTGGAACAAGATAGCACTCCATGTCAGTTCGTCCCCTAGCTAAACCTTGGGGGAGTTTTTGGAAACAGGAGTGGATTCAGCCAGCTTCACTGTTAACACAGAGCTGCTTGGCAGTGGGAATCTGCTCAGCAAACACTCTCCACCTCAGATGGACAGATACAGGAGCTGCCATGGAGATGCAGCTTGAAGAGTACCAGCTGAGTCCAGGGCCATGGACCGCATGGTGGGCAGAACCTGTCTCCCATGACAAGCAGTGGAAGCACTTTGACACAGGAAAGGTTCAGATTTAGCTAAGTTGGATCTGCACCCAGGATTCAGGAGGCAGTGAAGAGAGCCCAAGTTTTGGAGATATGCTAGCTTCCAGCTCCATTAAACAAACCCCCGCTCTGCCATGGCACAGGCAGGCATGGCACCTTACCTCTCCCTTCTCCTGCCATGGGAGAAGTGTTAGGATGGTGTGAACATCCTGTTCCCACACCAGGGTCCAGAAGTCCTCCATGGTCAACTTGTCAGGCCCCTGGACAGCCAGATACTCCCTGCTGGAGCTGCAGCCCTGGGTGGGGAACAAAAACATCATTCCCCTGCTGGAGAGGGTGGCACAGGTACCCCGTCAGCCCAGGCAGCCGCAGGAGAGGCCAGGAAAAGAAGGGAAGCTCAGCGGGTCAGGAGGCAAAGAGAGAGGAGAAAGCACCAAGGAAGGGAAGTGAGGACAGCCCAAACTGGGCAGGTAAGGGAAGACACATCCTCGGTCCCCACAGTCCCCTCTTGTCCACACAAGTTCACAGCAGCAGTGAGGAGCAGTGCAGGAACCAGGCAACAGGGAGCAGGGACACAGTGAGGAAGGGGGAGCATCACCTTCTGCCTGTGGGACCCAGACACAGGGGTAGGCATTGTTGTTGGAGGTAAGACTCACCGGGACATGCCACACCTGCAGGAGACCTGAGAAAGGGCCCTGTTCCAGCAGGGAGAACTTCACTCTGGAGCGATCATCTGTAAAATATGTGGGCGGTGGAGGGATGCAGGACAGCCTTGTGCTCACACAGCTCCTGCAGACCAACTGCCAGACTCCTCACCGCCACACAAATCCAACCCCCCTATTCACCATTTCTCTGTAAAGGTGCTCCCCTCTGCAGTGCTCTTGTCCTGCTTATGGACATTGGTCCCAAAAAGACGGGTTTCTATCCCAATCTCCTACTCAAAGCAGATACATATAGTGCAGGTTGCTCAGTGTCTTGGCCAATGGACACCTGCATATCCCCAAGGATGGACAGCCTGCAGATGCTCTGGACCCCTGTTCCAGTGTTTGGCCACCTTCATGGGAACTCTCTTTTCCTTATACTGAGTTCTTCCAAGTCATCCTCATTGCCTCTTGTCCTTCCAAGGTGCACCTCGAGAAGACTACATTTTCACTCCCAGCAGGTAGTTGAAGATAGCAATAAGATCTACCCTTTGCCTTCTCTCCTCCAGGCTGAACAAACCCTATCTCAGTCCCATACATCGTGTGCTCCACCCGTGAAACACCTTGGTAGCCTTCTGCTGGACTCACTTTAGTGTGTCAAAATATTTTCTTGTACTGTGGAGCACTGGCCCTGGTACACAGGTACAAGAAGGAAGAGGATGCAAGGTGTCACAGCACTTACATGGCAGGATGCTGGAAGACGGATGTGTCTGCTGGTTGCCTGAAGATGGTGTTGCAGAGCTGGCTTCTTCTTTGACAGCCTCTAGGAGGGTCTGCCAGAGAGTAAAACAGTGGAGGAAGCAGTGAGCAGGGAAGGGTCAGGAGAAGCAGAAGGAACTGGGGAATCCTGAGGATGTCTGGCTATGGCAGAGGGGTGGTTATAGCTGCACATGCATAAGCCTTAGCAGGGGTGCTATGTGACCACCTCTGGGGTGGGCTGTCAGATCTGCTCCGCACTGTCAGGAGATGGCTGCACCTCTCTGTAGGAGAAAGGTGTTCAGATAGGTCCCTAAACTATGTGGGGTCTGGAAAGGAGCGGGTCAGGGACAGACCCTGATAAGTGCAGGATGTGTGAGGGAGCGATGTGCCTGGGGACACCATGCCATGGAGAGGGGACACTGTCAGGACAGCCAGGCACGTGGGAACCGGGGCATGGGACCCACTCAGGAGGCACTTCTTGGGTGTCCCCCAGCCTGAGCAGGCGCAATCGCTCCCCAGGTCCCCCTGGTGCATATGGCCATGGCAGCACCCTGCCCAGGACAGCTCTCACCTCGTACTCCCTCAGGAAGCCCACGTGGGACTTGGCTGCCTTCTGGTCGTAGTGCTGAGCAAAGCTTTTCAGCGGGATGGGGCAGGACCTGGGGAGAGAAAATAAGGGTAAGGGTGAGGTTGAGCAAACTCAGCAGCATCCAGACTGTCTGCAGTAGGTGGATGGGACTGTGCGCAGACCTTCACCTCTCAAATGCCAGGGCCCTCACAGGTCCCCAGCCCAGCTCTGGCCTGTGCCAATCTGCTCTCCCCCAGACAAAGGCAGGTCTCAGGTGTGGCACAGCCCAGGACCAAGATGCACAAGGGCATCCTGTTCTGTGTGAGGTAGGAGACAATTTGACCATAAAGATAGCTATGTGACCTCCAGATGTAGCCTCAGAGACAACAAGGTAGGTGGGAAAGCCATGCCCAGCCTAACCCTGCTCCCTCCTCTTGGTCTCTGTTAGAAGGGACATCCCAAGGTCAGCCAGCTACCATGAGCCCCTCCAGTTTGCATCTCTATCGCATCCCTGTGGGTTCGGAAGCCAGGGGCTGATCGAAATGTCTTCCCCAGGACAGCTCTGCTGCTCTTTGGCATTGGTGTAGCCGAGGAGACTGGCACTGGAGGAAAGGAGGATGTGGTCCCCCAAGCCCTCCCAGCGTGCCCAGCGACTCACACCTAGTGCTGGCCTGGTCTCCCCGTGTTGCAGGGAACAACGAGCCTTGGGCTGACCCCGCTCAAAACACCAGATGGGACAGCTGGCTGGGCTTCCCTGTCCTTGTCCTGGAGCCAAGGCTCAAGCCGGGGTCAGGATCCCAGCCTGTCGCCTGAAGGGACTGTGGGTCACGGTGGGTAGAGTGGCTGGCAAAACACAAAACACAGCAGGCCCTTACCTCTCCGTCCCTGATAAACCCAGGAGTGGTTCCTCCAAGATCTTGTCCAGGATACAGCTGTGCAGGAAAACATACTGGGACTGGAAGGCGAAGGCAGACAGCAATGTAGAGCATTGCACCCCGCAGACAGCATGAAAGGGTGGGTACGGCACTGCCTAGTGGGCAGAGGGTGTCCTACACTTATGCCCCAAAAGCCCTATGTTCATGCCCAAAAGGCCCTGGCTACTTCAATCTCAGAGCCCCTGACAGACAGTCTGTCTGTCCTGAAGCGTAGAACTGATACTATGTCCCAACCCCAAGAGCTAGAAGTATTAGATTGCCTGTGGAGCATCACAGGCCAACAACATGGTGTGAGAATTGCCTGCAAAGGGCCCGATCCTCTTCCTAGGTGCTCTGGGGTGTTGCTCCCCTCCTGGGAGGGCTCTGAGACTATGTATGTTGCTGCTGTGGGTCTGGCAGGGCATGAAGCTGCTGGAGACCCCTGCAGAAGAACAATTTTCACTCCAGCTGAGCTGCTGCTTTGAGCAGCACTGTGACACAGTGTCAGGATGGGGACCAGCGGGGGGTGCTGGCTCTGGCTGGCCAGCTCATCTGTCTGCCAGCCCGGCTAGCTTTTACACCATGGAGCAAGAGGCCTGGGGAAAGAGGGAGTGGAGGTTTTACCAGTGTCTGAATCATCAGGTAACGGTTCATCCGCAAGGTGTAAACAACACCAAATGTGTCCACCACTTTCTCCTGCTTCATCTGCTGCAGCAGCCGGTCCAGTGCAATGAAGGTGCCAGTGCGGCCCACCCCGGCGCTGAGAGCACAGACAGCAAGGGTTAAACATTGCCTGACCCCACAGCTGATGGGTTCCCCTCCTGCTGCTATACATGGCTCCCAGATGCTGCATCCTAGGCCACTGCTCCCAGCACACCAGGGGCACTGGTCCCAGCAGAGCATGGGGCTGAGGAGCCATTCAGACTGCCTTTGGTTGGTGCTGACCACCTCCAGCTGCCCCATCCCCTGAGACTGGGGGGCAGGCTGCAAGCAGACCTGTAATCCGCAATGCCCAAGCAAGAGACTCTCTACAGATCAGCTGTGTCTCCCAGGAGCTGCTTTCCCTCCCAGTTTGTGCAAGATCAGGACCCTTCTCCCCCATGCCTTCTCCCATTGCCCCCTTCTGCCATCCCCTAGAGCAGAATCTCACCTGCAGTGCACAAGGGTTGGCCCCGCATCCTTGGTGCTCTGGATATGCTCCCGGACCAGATCTCTGAAGGTCATAATGGAAGTTGTGGACTCTGGGATCCCATGGTCAGGCCATGCTGTATAATGCAGGTGGGACACATGCCGCTCTGCCCGGAGACCCTCCTGCCAGGGGGGATGTTGGTGATCAGTGTGCAGCCCACCGGGACAGGGGCATGCATGCACCCTGCAGCCCTGGGAGCACCTGGGGACTTGGGGAGACCTGGCTCAGCTGCAAGGAACACCCAACACCAGGTCTGCTGCACTGCCTGGTGGCTCCTGCTCCCCTGTCCTTCCCCACAGCCCCCTGCCATAGTGAGGCACATGGAGGTGGCAAGGAGTAGAACTGCCTTTGACTGCTGGAGAACACGCCCTTGAAGCTGCAGGCTGTGTCCCGGTGCAGGGACATGGAAAGGAGAGAGCAAGGGTGGACAGCAGGGGTGGTGCATGTTGACAGTGACAGACTGCTCCACAGGGGATTGGGTCTTTGAACCCTGCTAATGGCAGGGAAAGGAAATTATGCCACCACCACCAAGGAGAAACACCATTGCATCGCACGCAACCCCCCAGCCTTTGACAGGTCCCCGAGGCCATCCTCTTGGGTCCTTACTCACGTGCCACAGTTTGAACTTGCGCATGGTCCACTCCTCAGAGCTGCTCTGCGACAGCAGGTGGACCTGGACCTGCCCGTAGGAGACCGGAGCAGATTCAGATGGCCAGTAATGATCACAGAGGACCTAGAACACAGGCAAGACGGGGTCCCAGTGAGGCCAGTTAGGGCCCAGGTCCCACTGGGTGACCTCCTGGGTAACTGGGAGCATCTGGAGAGCAGCTGCTGTGCAGGGAACCAGAGCACGTCTTGGGGAGCAGGTGGTTCCCCTTCCCACCAGGAGCTTTGCATGGTACTTCCCCACTTCCCCTTTGTTTGGATTTCAGCCTCCTCCAGAGAAAAGGACCTGTGTAGGTTGCATCATCCCTGGAGACTGGAGGAACAGTCCATGTGAGGTGTCTCATCCAGAGGCAAGTGGTAATTTCAGATGCTGCAGAAATATCTGAGGGTGATGGGCATGGTTCCAGCTAAGCTCCACTTCTGCACCTTCCTACCCCAGGCTAACGCTGAACTGCATACATCAGCCTCTCTTACCCCCCAAACTGCCTGTCGGGGAAGCTGTGTGGCCCGTGCTCACCCTGGAGCCACATCTGAGCAGGGGTTGGTGGGGGGCACAAATCCAGTCCTGGGCTCAGCTCACACAACCAGGTCTGGGCTTGGCTGGGGCACATGGAAGCCTGGTGGTGTTGACCTACCCGCCCGTTCTCCATGCACACTGTCAGCATAATGATGTTGCAGACGTTCTGCTCCCACACCAGCCTCCAGAAGTCCTCTATTGTTTTCTTCAGGGGCCCCTGGGTGGCAATGAACTCCTGCTGGGATGTATAGCCCTGAGCAAGAGGCAGACAGGAGGATTTGGCAAGTTGCTGAGGCAGGTGGATCCTTCCCTGGGACAGAGTCAGTGTCTGGTCTGCTTTTGTGGTAGAGGGAGAAATGCCCATTGGCCTTAGCCCGTGAAGGCACAGTTCCCAGGCAGCTGATCTCAGAAGCAGCTGATTTCACAGGAAGCATGTGCTGCCCAACATGTGCTTTCTACATATTTGGAATAAAGAAGTGACCCCCAATGCTTCCCTCCAAGCAGTTCCTCATTCAGCCTAACCAGGGAAAGACAGATCTGGGTCTTCCTTGTGCTCCCCAGTCATTGCTGGAGGTAGGGTGAGCATGCAGGTTTCAGGCTGCTTCTTTGCCTTTGCCCCTTTGACACACACATGCCCCATGGATTCACACACCCGCACATGCATGCTGTGTGCCCTGCCTGTTACCTGGGAAAATCTCCCGGACGGGGGATGTGGGCACAGCTCCAGGGTTGTTCAAATGCAGCTGCACAGACCAGAAGGAGAAAGAGCAGACAGACAGACAGGGCAGTAAGCTGGGAGAAGATGGGAAGAGGATAGTCCTCAAGGAGAAAGCAGAAAGCCTTGCCAGGTTCCCCACACTCACACCTCTGCATTCACAGCACTTGCCATCTGATGATCTCCATCAACCCCTGCTAAAGGGCAAACCACGCATCTCCGCCTGACCCTCAACTCCTTGCCAGTCTCTGCCAGCTGCGGCTTCAGAGGCAGCTCTTGCCCACCAGCCCTCGCAACCTCAACCCAGTCAGTTTCTCTGATGGTGCCCAGTGGCCATGTACCCATGGGGAAGGCAAGTGGGCACTTACAGGCATGAAGTTGGCATTAATGTAGTCTGAGTGTGGATCATCCCCCATTTGGCTCAGCCTGACCCGAGAGTGATCATCTGAAAGAGACCACACATACATGATGCCCCAAGGTAGCCCTTCACCAAGACATGGCCATCTCCTCTTCACCTGGGTAACACATCGGGAGAAGCCCCAGCAGCTTCCCTAGCTCCATGTACGCAGCTAGCAGTGAGGCTCTGTGCTTGGCCAGGCACCTTCTCCCTGGAGAGGTGAGCATTGCCTGCCAGCTGGGGTCTCAGGGGGGTAAGAAAGCAGAGCTGGTATCATGAGGCTGATCGGAGAAGCCATGGGACATCCATGGTCCCCCTTTGGTCTCCAGCTGGGACCCACCCCTGAGCTGGGATCACCCAGCACCTGCCCAGCAGCCTCCTGGAGGAGCTGAGGAGGATGATAGCTCATCCCTGGCTCAACCCTTAAGCCTTGAGTCTCCAGCAAGAAAATGGAAACTGAGGCCCATTTCAAGACTCGTTCTTCTCCCAGGAGAGGAGCCAGGCACTGTGAACCCTGCAACGACTGCATCCCTGTGTAATGCAGTGTGAATTCCCACCCTGGATCCTGTGGGGAGGAGGGAGGAGACAGCACTTACAGGGCAGCACGTGGGGATATCTGTTCTTGGACACATTCGTTGGTAGCTCGGCTGCCACCTTTGGCTGCTCCTTCCCAACTTCCTTCAGCTCCTGTAGGACAGGGCAGAAGATAAGCACAAATGTCTCTCTGGATTGGTCCTGGCCAGCCCAGCTCCCTGCTCATGGCCAAGGGCTCTGTCTGGTAGTTCAAGAGGGTCACCCACGTGCAGGGAACTGCTCTACTTCTCCCTTGGTAAGGCCTGTGATGAGCCATAGGTGGCTTTTCGCAGTGCTTTTTCCAACAGCACTGTTTGCATTTAAAAGAAAACAAGCTCAAGAACAAGTATTGGGGAAAAAAAACCTTATCAGAAATCAGAAATCTACCAAGAAGCTCAGAATATTTTGTGCTGAGAAAAGAGAAACACCTTGTGCTGTAAAACCAGAAATATGTTGTGCTGCTTTTGCCTCTGTCTTCACTCAGGAGGCCAGAGAAGGGTGATCTGAGGAGGGTTTGAAATTGCTGACGGGACTTGCAAAGGTGCTGGCAGAAGAACAATTCAGAGCCTGTAGTTGGCAGTGGGAGCCAGTGAAGGTAGCCTGAGGTGAATTTCACAGTCTGGACCTATAGCTCTGAGAGTGATCCTCGACCTTCCTTTTGACTGCAGGCTCTTTTCTAGCACTCTCAAGGTGGATCTCATTGTAACACCACTCAGTAACTTTGCCTCCAGTCCAGGCCCTTAGTTTTGTCCACCAGCATCTATGGACACTGCTAGTTCACCTCACACCACAGACAACACATGTTTCTACCAGAACTTGAACAAAACAGGTTTTGAGCAAAGGAATTGCCCGATCACTTGGTCCATCCAGCCTTTGGCCTCTAAGACTGCCTCCTGTCCCTGGAGATGACGAGTCCACACAGGCCACCCAACAGCTGGGGCATGAGCTACCTAGAGGTGAAATTGTCTCATCTCTACCAGGAGTCTCTTCTTACCTCAAACTCCTGGAAAAAAGCATGGTTAGCACTTGCTGTCTTCATCTCATAGTACTGCTTGAAGTTCTGTATGGGAATCGGCCGATGGACATTTCTGCATGAAATGAAGCCCAGAGGAAAACCTGCCTTAGCTATTGGGAGGTCTGGCAGGCCAATCAGGTGGCCAATGAAACAGCCCAGCCTTGAGACCTGCAGTACCTGGATGCACACACACAGAGATGGTTTATAGCCCACGTTATTGCCCAGGGAAGTGGGTCCAACAAATAATTGTTTAAATATTGGGAGGGATTTCAGGATGATGAGGATATTCTCCTACTGCAGAAGCCTTGCAGAGGAGGTGTGGACAACGCATTGACTTGGAATGGAGCTGGGCAATAAATACTGAACATGGGGAAGCTTAAGATTTAAAAAATAACTGAAGGAGACAGAGCTGGATTTTTTTCTGAGTCAAAGCATGAGAAAGGAAGTAGGTGGAGGGACTCTGGGACCTGCAGTGGGGACCTTCAGAGGGAGAAGACTCTAACACTCACCTCAAGCTGTAGGTCACCATTTCCTGTGGCAGGCTGCTCTTCTTGGTTCTAAAATCAAAGCATGGGAGATGTTACTCTTCCCTGCAGTCCAGGGACAGATGCTGGCCTGGCACTGAAAGTTGGGTTTCTTAGCCTACAGCCACCGGGTAGAGATGGCTTATTCTCACCTCTTTGCTCTGAGCTGTTTCCAGTAGACCAAAGCAAAAATAGCTGCAAGTGTCAAGAGAAATCCCACAATGATTCCAGCGATTACTGGCATTGAGAGTGGAGTTGCATCTGCACCTGATCCAGCAGCTGGAATGGAAAAAGAGATAGAACAGACAGAAGTAAGAGCCAGTGAATGGCTGCATTTACTCTATTTATTATATTTGCTACAGCCTATGGTCTCCCTCTGGCTTGCCATTGTCAGGTTGTTAATTATCTCTAACCTACACAGCCATGTAGGGAAGATGGCATTCTCCATCTTACCTGAGAACATGGTGAAGGTCACTGCAGGGGCTACTGGGTCGTATTTGGTGAAGGCAGCGATGCTGAACCTAGGGCAAAACAGAATCCTGCCATCAGGGGCAATCTGAACTGAGCCCAGCACCCATGCAGCCAGCAGCAGGAAGACCCAAGGGAACAGCACAGCTGCCTCGGTTTTGAAATGCTGTATTGGAAGAATCTGGTTTCCTGGTAGGGATTTCAGGAATGTGTGGAAATGGTCTTTCCTCCCTTTTCTGCTTCTTGGACAAGTTTGTTGCACTTGGGAGAACATGAGAAAATGTCCAGAAAGCACAAAGGGGAAACAGCTATCCTCCAAAGGGTTATTTGCACAGACAAGTAGTAAGTTTCTGCTGTCTTATAGGACACAAATAGGGAAAGACAACAGTAAGTAGGGAAAAACAAGCTGGGTTGAGTCACTGTCTTAGTTCCTGTCAAGCCATTAATTGGGTTGACTTGAAAGAGCTGAGCACAGGTAACAAACAGGGGCACCACAGCTGGGATGGCTGAGCCCCGACCCAGACCCTTCCTGATGCACACATAAATGGCTGGTGCATCCTCTTCCCTGCGGAGATCTGCCCTACATCCTCTTCCTGGCAGTGTGCACACCAAGCCTCGCAACTCCCTGCAGAGCTGACTTCCTTCTGAGTAGCTAACTTGGAAGGGTAGGTCTTCTGGTGCCCTAAATGCAATCTAAGGCTTTCAAATGTAGCTTTGGATTTTAGCAGCCTAGTGTGAGTCCAGGCTGGGAGCACCACGGACCCGGCTGCCAGAGCAAAGACCTCTTTCGAAACTGAGCCTGCAGATGCCATGGCCCAAGATAAGGGCTTGTGGATAAATAACTCACTGAAAGGTAGGAAACAAGGGCTGGCTTTCAGAGTGGAGATGGGCTGTCAGAGCTATCTGCTTTTTTTTACCCGACTAATGATTAACTAGGAAAGCAGCACACTACTGACGACATGCGTTGGTTAGGGCAGCCAAAATGAAAGCAAGCTGTGAAGAGGTGCAAAAGGATCTTCTAGTCCTGAGTAACTGGACAGTTAAGTACATGTTATTCAGTCACAGTAGGTGGGCTAATGCCACCCTGATGGCTCTGAATTAGCTGCTACCCTGTGGGAGGTTGATGTTGGAGTGAAAATGGCAGCTGGGGAGCAGGAAGGGCAGATAGACACTCTCAGGCAGGCTGGACAGTATTTGGGGGCTGGAGGGGTACCCTGGGGCATTCGTGCTCTTGTTAGAATCCCCTAGAGGCTGCTGGCAGCTACAGGAGATGGGTCAGGCAGATCTTGGTCTGAGCCAACAAGGCTTGCCCAGCCATGCCTGAGGGTGTTAGCAATAAAGAACAGATGGGCTTGATGGGCAATCAATCTCAAACCTTCTGAATCAATTGGAGACTCTTCCACACCAGCCCAGGGATCACACCACCTGTGGCGGGCATGGGATCGGAATGCATCATCATGCAATTCTCCTGCCGGGCATGATAACACAGTACTTAGGGAGAGCCCCAAGAGCTGTTTGCTCTTTGTGATCCTGCTCTGGGTGGGATTTCCAAGGGAATGGCTCTCTGGAAACTCCTTTTTTTTTCCCAGGAGAAGCAGCCATTTCCCACTCCCCTGATGCAGCCCAGTGTTAACACCAGTCTCTGTTCTCTGCCAGTGCTGCCCCAAACAGCAGCTTGAGTGAAGAGCCCCGGTTTGGCAACGTGTAAATCTGAAAGGACTCCATAAGAATCAATGTAAGTTTTTCATGTAAGTGCAGAGTCTGCACATAGCAAAAGTAGAGAGAGCGAAGCAGAAAAGAAGAAAGGAAGAAGAGCCAGCAGGTCCAAACCCAACAGCAGGGACCTGGACTCCTCTCACCACAAATCTTAAGGGCAGAGCTAATTCTCACTTTACTCACAGGGGAAAGTGAAGCTCTTTCTCATACACACACTCTTGCACGGTCTTTCTCTTTTCTGAACACTCTCGGTGACTTCTATCACTAGTCAGCCACCCTTGCTGTAAGTTTCTTTAAATTGAAATGGGACAACCTTCCAGATTCTGGAGGATCCCTTTGTCAGAGAAATGCCTGGAGATACAGTCCCTGTTTGATGAAATTGTGAGCTGCTTAATTAACAGAGGACTGACTAAAGATACGATTCTTTGTTTGTAGTAGAAAACCTGTTTTACCATCCAACTATTTTAAAGGTACCCTTTAACAAAATATGTATGCTTGTGCATTCCTGTTCCTGGATTCTATTCACTGTCAAATAAGACTCTGATTTTATGAATATTGTGATCTGTGTGTGTGTCTTGTGGAGAACTTGGACCTTAGCCTGTGGGTTTTCTTCTCCTCAACCTTTGAGACTCCAGCTGGGTTGACGCCACTTGAACTAAAGTTTCCAAATCAGTTTCATTTTTGCACTCTCCAAGACTGCAGGTGGCTCTGAGTCACATGCAAAAGTCCTACAAATAACAGCAACCATTTTAGTTCTTACCCTGGAGGTGGACAACTGCCCGGCTCCCAAGGAAACGCAGACAGCCCTTGTCAGCCTCAGCTTTCACTTCTGCCCTCGCTCTGCCTGCCCATTCTCACTGTCTAATTTTCGCCAGTATGCCGGCCCTTGCATCCCTCAAACACTGCTTGGTGGAGCAACCACTGGGGTCCACTGCTGAGGGTCAGGGGAGTATGAGGGTGAGGTGATATCCAGAGAGTTGGTGGCACCTTGCAGGGACATGTGCAGTCCCTTTTCTCCTCCAGCCCCTTGCCCTCAGGAGGGATGTTGACATCTCTCACCTGTACTGTTCGTTGGCTTTCAGCTTCCCGTTGCACATTGCCCTGGACTGGCCGCACTCCTCTGTTCCCACTGGCACTCGCCAGGTTTCGGGTGAGCTCCTGGGGCTCGAATGGAAGGGATTGGGGATTAGCACAGCCAGGTAGGAGTCCTCTGTCCCATAATAGTGGTCATACCATGTGCTGGACATGATTTCCTGGGTGGGCCTCAGCACTGAAGGGGAATGTACAAGATGACAGTGGTAGTCCCAAAGTGACATCCAGGGGACCTGCTGCCCTCTAGGGAGACACTGCAGATTGGGATGTGCAGGGGCACTTACGTGAATCATTAGTGGTAGCAATGACACCATAATACTTGATCTGGCCATTCTCCTCGCTGAACAGATCGGATGAAATAATAACCGTGGAGCTGGCCTCCACCTGGAAGATGTCTGCTCGCAGGGGTGGAGGCAAGGCTGGAAAAGGAACCAGCAAGCATAGCCTGTTAGTGTGTCCCTGCTCCCACAGGCCCACCACACATTGCTCAGCCTTGTCACTGGACTGCCCAGAGCCCTGAACCACTGCAGTTCAGTGCAGGACCACAATAGGGCTCAGAGGCTTCTGAAAGAGTTCCCAGGTCTAACTAGCAACACTGGGTGTCCTCTCCTGGAGTGTGTGGCAAGGCTGTGGGAAAGAAGGGGACTTACCCTCCACTGTTGTGTTGCAGAGCACAGTCACAGCCTGGCTTCTCATTGTGTTCATGCCCACTGTGCTCACAATAATTCGGTAGGATGAGTTTGGCCCCAGCCCCTCCAGACTGGCCTCACTCGTAGGGATGCTCATGACATACTTGGAGGTGGGAAGCCCATCAGAGAGTCTCTCTGTCACCACCTCATAAGCCTCCACATCTCCAGGAGAGCCCGTCCAGTTCAAGTAAAGGCTCCTTGACTCCGGTAGACATTGCACATCCTCCACCGGGTTTGGCTCTGTGAAGGAGATATGGCAGGCTCTGGACTTACTGGATCAGAGAAATCCCACCCTCAGTCCATGTGTCAGCCCAAGGCCACTGCCTGTCCCTAGGGCAGTGAGGGAGGGGCATAGCTGGACATCTGTGACCTGGGAGCCTTCTGTGCCAAGGGCCACAGGACAAGGCGAATGGGTCAGTGCCTGAGCAGATGTCTTATAGGAGAAGCAGACCAATGGAGATCTCTGCAGAGTCCTCTTTGCTTCACAGGTAGCCAGGCCACCAGGTGATGGGAAATCTCTGTGATAGAGCTAGCTTAGGGACCTGATGGCTACCAGAGGGTCACCTTGGTGGCTTTCCTTATCTCCCACCATGAAGACTTCTCATGCTTCTGTTGATCCCCAAGGGCTGATCCAGTCTCAAGGCCACCCAGGTGTTTCTACCCCTTCCAGCCTGCATTCCCCTCATCCCCACAGCAGTGCATACCCACCCATTGGCACTGCCAAGGGTTTGGTGCTGCTCCAGTAGGGTCCGGCCACGCAGCTCAAGGAGACAGAATAGTTCCTCCCTGGGATCAGCCCCTGGAGGAGGTGCTGGACTTGCCCTCTGCTAAGAGCATGCCGCCAGGGCAGCGTGCTGTTCCTGGGATCCCGCAGCCACAGCTGGCACTCATCCTGCTGTCCAGAGACACTGCCCCAGGAGATGAGCATCGTGTTGTTCCCTTCAGCCACCGCAGAGAGATTTTTGGGAACTGAGGGGGCTACAATGAAAACCACACAAGGGGAGTTATTGGCATGCGTGTACTCTCTTCCATCCTACAGAGATACAAGTAGAAGATGGGTAATATGCAAGGAAACATCTTATGTGCAGTGATAACATTTTTGCAGCTGCTGGCTGCCACTACCAGAAATGATCTTTAAATGACAATTGGAGGACACGCAGAGTGAGGAGCATGAGGAGATGGGTTCTTCCTCCTGCTAATTAGCAAGTTTCATTAGAGACCTGCCTGAAGGACTCTGCATATGACTCCCAGCACCCTGCCAGGGGCTGGCTGAGCGTGGGAGCAGAGACCACTGGATTCCCCAAGCAAAGTGCAGGGACTGTGGGGACAAGCACATGAAAAGGCTTATTGTGCTTATCTGCAATTTCCACATTCCTTAAACAACAAAAAAAAAGCCCAGCCTCCCCTTATCCCCCATGCCAGGAATTTTCTGAGTGCCTGGGAGAAAGGCAGCGGGGATGGTGGGGTGTACCCCCCTGGCTGTAAGGCCTTGTGGTCTCCCAGGCTGTGGCTGTCCTCTGCCAGAGCAGCACTGCTGCCATGGCATCCCTTGCTCTTGTTCAGTCACCCATGCCTGGAGGAGCCAGCGTGTGTGAACAGGGGGGCCACAAGACCCTGACTCCTGAAACCATGGCTGCTAGACTATCCTATGGGCAGCAGTATTGCTCTGCTCTCCCCTCCACCGGGGGCTTGCACAGCCCATGATCCCATTGCTAAGGTGGTACCTACAGCTTCCAGGCAGCAGTCCTAGCCGTGTCCCTGCCCCTTCCCACCACAGGTGCTGGGGAAGGCTGAGCCTCATGCATGATGCAAAGGACCACTAGCTCTTGCCACTTACTTGTCCAGTCGCTGATGTTCCCCGCAGAGGCTGCGTAGGGCCCTGCCACAGACACCACTTCCAGCAGGTATTTATGTCCTGGAGCCAGGCCAGAAAAGGTGAATTTGCTGGTGCCTTTCCCAACAGATACATTGGCTGCCACAGTACCTGATCCTGAATGATACAGGAGGAGCCTGTAACTGTCTTGTCCTTGGGGTTCAGCTTGCCAGGACGCGCTCAGCCTGTTGGGATACCCCTGGTTCGTCATGTACACGTTACGGGGTGCCAGGGGGTCTGGAGAGACAGGATGGAAGACATGTAGGGAAGAGTCTGAGGACATGGCCTGGGTATCTTGGCAGTGTCATCAGAAGGGATGCACCATACAGGACAGGGTGCTTTGTCTCAGCTGGAAGGCTGCATCCACCAGCCTGGAGGCATCTAAAAGCCGCTTCTGCAAGCTTCAAGTTGTGTTTGTCTGAGCAGAGTCAGCCCTGTCCCAGCTGGAGTGAGACACCTGGAAATGGGTGAGGAGGGAGCACCCAGCCAGCTAGAGGGGAGTGGAAGGTGAATGCTCCCTCCTCCGTGATGTTCCTCTGAAGCACAGTCCCAGAAGCTTCAGCTGGCCTAATCCAGGCTGGTGGAGCTAATGGTGAGGGTGGGCAGAGCCCTGCTCAGTGCCATGGCACTGACGTGCCCTTGGGTTCAGGCAGGGCTTGGGGTCTACCATGAAGATCAGCAGGGCCATGTCCTTTGCCACCAGCTTTCATGACTGCCCAGAAAGGCACATATCTCCCTCTAAACAGGGTACTCACACGTCCAGTTGCTGACATTCCCTGCAGGTGTCCGGTAGGACCCCGCCATGGACACCACCTCCAGCACATATTTGCTTCCTGGGGCCAGTTCCATGAAGGTGAAGTTGTGGGTGTCTCTCCCAAGTGAGGTTGTAGCTACCACAGTGCCCATCCGTGCGTGGTACAGGGTCAGTGTGTAGCCATCTCGCCCCCCGGCCGCGGCTCCCCAGGATGCGCTCAGTCTGTCAGGATGCCCTGTGCTCAGCAAGCGCACGGTGGCCGGGGGCAGTGGGCCTGGGGAGACATCAGACCTGAGGTTAGGGACCAGAGACCATGCAGAAGGAAACAGACACTTGATGGGACCTTGGGCAGCAGGACAGATGCTCCCTGAAGGCTGGGACTCATAGACCCCCTCTGGCACTCTCCTCCTCCTCACTTTTCTCTTTTCTATCCTCGTCCCACCTCACCTTTAATGCTGCTCATCCTTTGTGGTCCTTCACATGCCAACCCTTCTTCACTCAGGTCACCCTTGTCCCCATAGCCTAGCTTTGCCACCACTGCGTGCACACATGTTCTCCAGCACCCAGCTGGCCTGCAGCTGCCTGGGCAGAGCTGGCACAGTGTCCATACTCCGTCCAGCCCTAAAACCTTTCTGGGTGGGAAGAAGTGCTGGGCTAGCCCATCTCCAGAGCAAAGATCCATTCTCCTGAGAGGACTGTGGATTAGCCTCTTCCTGTACTGCACTGATTCATTTCATGAACTTTATGGTAATGTGGTTTCTACCTGCTGGAAGACACTCGGTGAGGTTGCAAGTGCGCATATATACAGGGAGATGGGGCAGCGTGGTCGGGGGGATGTCCCCACATAGGCACAGCTGGGCAAACCCTGTATGTCATCAGCATGTACTTGTGCAAGTTTACAGTTGTGCCCATGAGGGTATTAGTGTCCCCTTGCACTAACTGCTGCATGTTGCACCCATGCACATCTCCAAAGGCACCAGGTCCCCTTTAAACCTCCCAGCCCTCCCCAGGGCTGCCCAGTGGTGCAACATCTCCCACCCCTCTGCAGAGGACACTCCTCCAGGCACTCACGTGTCCAGCCACTGATGTTGGGTGCTGCTGCCTGGTATGGTCCAGCTGTGGCACTAGCTTCCAGGGAGTACTCATATCCTGGGGTCAGGCCCATGAAGGTGAAGTTGTGGGTGTGTCTCCCAAGTGAGGTTGTAGCTGCCACGGTGCCCATCCGTGCGTGGTACAGGGTCAGTGTGTAGCCATCTCGGCCCCCAGCCGCAGCTCCCCAGGACGCGCTCAGCCTGTCAGGGTGCCCTGTGCTCAGCCAGTGCACAGCGGCGGGGGGCAGTGGGCCTGGGGAGGAAACAGGAGACACATTCAGGCTGAGAGAAAGGGGACGCTTCATGTCTGTGCCAAGCCCGTGCTGCAGGAGGTGGGTCAGCCCTGCGAGGTCCTGAGGGCTGCCTTTGCCTTTGACTCTCTGGCAGCTGCCTCCAGGGATTTCCTCCTCTGTGGTGCTGCCTGAGCCAGTGGATGGCTGTGGGTGGCTACCTGGGACATGGGTGGCTAGGCCACAGGGTCATGCAAAGGTTCCCCATGCTGCATACAGCAGGGCATGGGCACTGGGCACTTGCATGGGTGGGAGAGGAAGGCAGGATCTGGCTGCACCAGTATGGCCTCTGATTTGAAACAAGAAGGGGGAGAAGACACCTGGCTGCAAAGGAGAGCATCATACTCACGTGTGCAGTGGGTGAAGTTGGGGGTGCTGATGTGGAAGGGGCCAGCTGTGGCCCTCACTGCCATGCTGTAGTGGGTGCCAGGGCTCAGGTTTCTGAAGGTGTGACTCCTGGCATCCCCACCCAGCACCATGCGCCCAACATGACTGCTGGAGTCTGTGTCATAGACATCCACCACATAGCCTTCTGCTCCTCGGCCCCTTGCTGCCCAGGAGGCCTGCAGCATGGAGGCAGAGGGGCTGCTGAGGCTGAGGTTGGCAGGGGTTAAGGGATCTGCAAAGCAACAGGGAGACAGTCAGCCCCTGTGTGCCACCACTCGCTCCTCAGGACTGAGCCAGATGCTTTGCCCAGTGGTTCCTCATGTTCTGGCAGTGCTGGATCCCAGCTCCCAGTGGGCAGTGGGAAGGCTGGCCACCAGAGATCCTCCCAGAGAGAAACATAGGGACAAATGGGCAGGCAGTGCATGTGTCTCTGAGTGCAATATCCCCAGGGTTTGCAGCTGGACATGGCAGGGGAGATATCCAGAGCTTTTGAGGTGGGTAGGGCTCTGCATCAGGGGAGGAGTGAGGCCAGTGAGCAGAAAGGTGGGACAACTAGGGGCACAGCAGGGATGGTTTGGGATGGGAAAGCTGGTGGTGGGTGCTCTGCAAGGCGAAGATGGAGGCTCTCAGGCACAGTGGAGTGCCCATCCCAGCCCATCAGACTCACATGTCCATTGGGTGACGTTGGTGGAAGAGGCTTCAAAAGAGCCTTTCACAGCAGTGACCTGCACAGCAAACCTGCTGCCTGCCTCCAAGTGAGTCCAGGTGATGTTCTGGGCATCTGGACTCAAGGTCTGGACCCGATCTCTACTCTGGGTGCTGAGGCTATACAGAATAACACGGTAGTGATCCCTCCTGCCAGGGGGCTTGTTCCAGCATGTGTAAAGCTCTGAGGAGCTGCCTGGGTTGGTAAGGCTCAGGTTTGTTGGTGCAGCAGGAACTGCGAGGAAAGACAAGACACATGAATCAGAGAAAAAGATCCAGTTCTGAACATGCAGCTGTCTCTGCAGAGGAGTTGTGCTTTCCCCAGGCAGCCAGCAGGAACCAGCCAGCAAGCGCTCTGTGCTCACATGGTACAAGAAGGCTGCAAGAGGCAGGCGATGATTGCAGGCCAGCATCACCCGAAACCAGGCCAGGGTACCTTCCTCTCCTCTCCCTGGGTCCCAACATTGGTTCCTATCCCATTCTGGATCTCCTCACAGTGCTCACCCTCACATGGGTGGTATGGTTGCTCACCTGTGCAGCCAGTGATGTTCTTGGGGAGGGAGCGGTAGGGTCCAGCTACTGCCCAGATCCCAACGAGGTAGCAAGTTCCTGGTTCCAGCTGTGCCAGGGTGACATTGGTGCTGTCTTTCCCTGCTTCCAGGTTCCTTGCTGGTGCAGAAGAACCCTCCTCGTGCACACTGAGCAGGTATCCATCCCTCTGCCCAGGAGGGGTCTCCCAGTGCACAGCCAGAGCCCAGGCAGTGCTGACAGGGCTTGCCGACAGGGAAAGAGGAGGTAGCGGGACTGCGGGAGAGAAACAGCATTACAAGGGACAAACCTGGGATGCTCAGGACTGACTCTAGTTCAGGAATGAAACCGGGAGCTACAGGACTGTGAGCATCTAACGTGCTGTCCAAAGACTGCTGAGAACAGCAGTTTGCTCTCATATCAAAGCTGCTCCCTGTGTCCCAAGCGATAACGGTGCATCACCACCATGGCCCGAGACCCCCCTTGAACCAAAGTGCTGGGGCAAGCTCACAACATGCCCCATTGAGCTGCTGGGCTCAGGATGAGTGAGGGTCCCAACAAGACAGCCAGCATCCTGAGTAGGAGACAGGCACCAGTGGGGTTGCGGGGACATGGTCTCAGGACCCTCCTGCAGAACAGCCCTGGGCCCCCTCTTGGTCCCCAGACCCTCACCAGGTCAGAGCCAGGCTGGGTACCAGGATGGGGATGGATGCAGAGGAGCTGCGTTCCTACCAGTGTAGCTGATGGCAGTTTGAGAGGAGGTGCGATGAGGCCCAGCCTGAGAAATGATCTCCACACGGTATCGGGACCCTGGCACCAGCCCCTCCAGGTCAAGCTGGGTGACTCCACGGGGGACAGACACATTCCTTATGATGGACAGGGACTCAGCCACCGAGAGCTGTACCAAGTGGTCTCTGCCACCGCCTGACTCCACCCAGCTCACATGTAGCTCCTGAGGTCTCTGGCCAGGCTGTACACTCACGTTAGCCAGAGACAGTGGATCTAGGGGGAAACAGCATGGAAATACATGAGATGGTGGAGGAAAGCAAGTGAAGAAGCCAGGACACAGCCTGCACCTCTGCACAGGGCTAAAGGAGAAGTGGTGGCCACTGACTGCCAGCTCTCCTGTTGTCCTGAGGGACATGCAAATTGCCTGCCCATATCCCCAAGGTGCTGCCAGCGAGCAGGTGCTGTACTGAGAAGAGAGCACTCAGCTCCCCAGTGGGCTGCTCTGCTCCATGGACAGGGAGCAGCAAGCCCATACGGGTCTCTGTGCTTCCTCTCTCGCATCCCTGTCCCACCAGTCCCAGGCTGGTTCAGCTTGACTGGGGAAAGCCTGAGCTAGGGAAAAGGGTCTTTTGGGGACCAGAAGCTAGCACACAGCACCTAAATCATGACACATGCTCTGATTCCCAGGGGCAGGTCTCACTGCAGCCCTCCCTCTGCCTGGACACATCCATGCCACTGCCAGTCTTGCAGGCAGTGCCAGGGTGCCCCGTCCCTGCAGGAGGCTGGGGACACTTCTCACTCACATGTCCACTCAGTGGCAAAGTGTGATGAGGATCTGTATGGACCAGCGAGGACGGTCACCTTCAGGAAGTACTGAATGCCAGGGGACAGCCCCAGGAATGTGAAGTTGTGGGTGTTTGGGCCCACTGAGATGTTCCTCTGTGCTGGATGGCTCTTGCTGTAGAGCTGGAGGTGGAACTGGTCCACATCACCAGCAGCCTTGTCCCAGAAGGCAGAAAGTCCCAGCGGACGTCGGGTGTTGGTCAGGGTCACGCCAGCTGGAGCCAGGGGGTCTGAGAGAGAAGAGACATTCAGGTGGTGAGAGGCAGTCATGGTGGAGCTGCTGCAGTGTGGAGCAGGGGCCTGTGTGCGCTTGTCCTGGGCACCCTTCACCACTTGTACCTGGTGGGCTCAAATCAGAAATCAGCCCTGGCATATCAAACCACAGAACAGCCTGAGCTTCTACTCAGCAACAAACTTTGGAGCAGGTCCCCACCTTTCCTGCTGGGTAACATTTGGAGATGTTTTCCATTCAGTGATGGGTTTCTCCTGCACTGAAGACCCTTTTACGTCCAACCTGGCCGAATGTGGCTCTCCTTCCACTCTTTGCTTGTCTATGCATCTCTGACCCTGGTTCCCCCGCCCCCTCATACATGATCCACACCTTCCCTTGCTTCCATGCCGTGAGCTTTCTGCTCTCATTGGCAGGCCATGGTTGTGGTTTGCGGTAGGGTTGAGGTAGTGGTATCACACTCACATGTCCAGTCTGTGGCTGATCGCACAGGGGATCTGTAAGGTCCAGCCATAGCAGCCATGTCCAGTGTATACTGTCGCCCGGGGACCAGGTCCTCAAAGGTGACATTCATCCAGTTATTCCCCACAGTCATGTTCCTGACCTGCTCCTGGGACTTGGTTTCCCAGAGGGTGCCTGTGTAGCCAGTGCTGCCAGCAGGAGCGGCTCTCCAGGAGGCTTGTAGAGAGGTGCTGCAGCCCTGATTGCTGAGGGTCAGCTGCTCTGGGGGCAAAGGGTCTAGGAAAGGAAAGGTCTAGAGTCAGAAGTGCAACTCCAAATGTGCTGGGGCTGGAGTCCCTCCCCTGGGAAAACCCACATCCAGGTGCTCTGGCCACCTGCAGGGTCTGAGCAGGCCACCATCCTCCCTGCTGACAGCCACACACCAGTTAGGCAGGAACTGGGCCAGCACAGACTTCAAACTGGCATGGTAAGAGAGGACTGCTCTAGTGCTGGAGGAGTTGGTGGGTGCGATGGTCTGGACCAGGGTGGTGGAGAGGTGGTTCAGGGCAGATGCAGCCCGATCAGTGCAACAGAAGGGTGGCCCAGGGAGGGGGAGGAGGAGGAGGGCACTCTGCTGACCCTTTTGCTGGGTGATTGGGATACACACCAGGGTCAGACACATCCAGCAGTACCTCTGCTTTCCTCCTGAGCCTTCTTCACTTTTATTGCATGAAGCTGCAGAAGACCCACACTATCACATGCCCTAGGGCATGACATCTTGGAGAAGGACAAGGTCCAGTGGGAACCCCGGGGCTGGCTGTGGTGAGGGCTGTGGCACTCACATGTCCAGTTGGTGATGCGCCGGGGTGAGGATGTGTAGGGGCCAGCCACAGTGCTGACCTCAAAGGTGTAGAGAGTCCCAGGGCGGAGGCCCTCGTAGGTGAAGTTGGTGACATCTCTGAGCAGTGAGCTGTTCTTCACGGGGTGCTCCATGGGGCTGAGGGCCAGCATGTAGCCCTCGCCTGTTGCCTCCTCCCAGCTGGCTAGTAGGCTGTAGGGGCTCCCCTGGCTGGACAGACTCACATCAGATGGTGCTAGCGGCTCTGCAAGCGATAAGGATGGGATTGTGCATGTCACTGCATGGGACAGTGCGTTAGGCAGCCAGACTTCTCTCATGACGCTCTGCAGTGTTCCCCCAACAAACATGGGCAGCCGGGGCTGCAGGGAGAGCCTTTTACTGCTCTTGGCACCAGAGGCTGGGTAAGTGCCTCCCACACTGTTTAAGGCTCCAGTCCTTCCTTCCCAGTGTGGCAGCTCTGGGGTGGCTGCCCGAGCACCAACTGCGGCTCCACGAGTTGCCCAAGAGGGACTGGGCACAGGGAGATGTTGCTCTGGAGGGACTGGTGGTGCTTCACTACCCAACCAGCTGTGGTGAGCAGAGGGAGGTGAAGCTCTTTTGAAGCCCGCCAAACACTGAGTCCAAAGGTTACTGAGTAGGATCTGGTCTTGGTTGGTGCCTGACACTACCTGGCACAAGTCTGACAAGGACCTCAGAGTCTGCCCTCACAAGGAGCTGTGGGGCAGCAGATTTTGCTGCTCTGACCCACAGCCTGCCCTTGAGACCAGGCACCGCTACACTGCACAGCCCCATCTCTGCCCCTGCTGCAGTCCCCCTCCTATCCCACCAGCCTCCCTCCAGGCATCAGCCCCTCCATCAGGCAGCAGAAATGTCCTTGAAAGGACATGCTCAGGCTTTCAGCTTACGTGTCCAGGCTGCTGTGCTGCGGGCTGACGCCCGGTAAGGCCCAGCCACGGCTGTCAGCTGGACAGAGTATTGCTTTCCGGGGCTCAGCCCGTGGAAGGTGACATGACCGTTGTCTCCGCCGACAGAGATGTTCCTTGTTGGAGCACCGTCCTCTCCCTCCTGCAGGGTCACCAGGTAGAAGTCCCTCTCTCCCGCTGGGGTGCTCCAGCGAGCCTGCAAGGAATTCTGCTCCTCCGCAGTGCTCAGAGTCACATTGCCAGGGCTCAGGGGGTCTGGAAGGGAAAGGAACAGGATTGTGTGCATCAGGATTATGGGGTGCTCTGGACCCCATACCCTCCTGAGACTCATTCCCTGCTTTCTTATCTGCAGGGTCACATCCAGCCTTAGACATCCTTTTGGAGCGTGCTGTCTCCATTCCCTGGCACAACCATTCCTTCTCTAGCAGAGCACAGATGAAGCTGGCAGCCTTGATGGGAAATTCCTAAAAGTCCCTCTCTTCTCCATTTGTATCCCATCACGAGCTTGCTGATATTCCCAGGAACTGGCCTGGACCGAACTCCTGGCTGGACGCCCCTGGCTTGTGCGTCTGGCACCAGGGACGTTTGTTCAGTTGGGTAGGTCAGAGCTTCAGATGGCAACATCAGGGATAGAGTCAGACTTGCTTCATAGCAGAAACAAACCAGCTGGGGGTGTGGAGGTCTTCCAAAATCCCAGCTGCAGACTCAGCAGTGAGCAGGCTCCAGTTTCCCAAACTGGCAGGCGGAGCAGTAAAGAGCTGGAGACTTGTCAGCTGGTGGCACCCAGGTCCTTCCAACATACGCCTGACCAGAGTGTCTGCCCAGGGCCAGGACAAGCCACTGGCCACAACAGCCCTGAGTTTGCAGCTTGGCACCTCCATAATTTGTTGCTTCTCACTAGAGAGGGCCAATGCTTTCTTGGCATTCGGCTTGAGTCTTGCTCTGTCCTGGAGGCTAGGATTGCCCTCTCCATTTCCCCCCTGGTTTTCCTGGGAACATCTCAGAGATTAAGTCTGGGGTCAGAACTGTTTGCAGTGCTACGGACATGGTGTTGGCAGCAAACCAGGACTGCGGTGGTGGAAGTCACCTGCTCTCAGGGCCCTTGTCAGCCTGAGGCCAGAAGGTGGAGGAAGTTGGGTTGAATGGTGCAACTAGCTGGGGTCTGGGAGGGCTACCTCAATTTCTTGACCTGCTGGCTTCCTTGGCTATGTTTGCACAGCGCCTGGCACATTAGGGACATCCACCAGGACGCTAACAAAATCACGTGCTACCAAAATATACCCTTCACAGCGATCAAAGGGGACCAAAGTTCCATTTCCCTCCAGGAATCTCCAGTTCAAACCAGCTAAACTGCTATCCCCTTGCCCCCTGTTTTCTCTGCTGCCCTTGGATGGCGCCAGCTGCACTGAACACCAGTGGGATCTGTTGCCCTTCTGTCCTCCTCCTCAGGGAGAGGCCACAGGCTGATCCCAGTGCACCCCATGGAGAAGCAGGATGGCACTGGGAATTCACCTGCCCCCGGGACTCACTGGCCCCACTAGCACAGTGTCCCAGAACTGGGTCCTGGAGCAGCTTTTGGCCAGGTCCAAGCAGAAGAATTACCCTCTGCACCTGGGGGCTCTGGCAGGAGACCTCTGGATTCAGAGGCTGGACCAGAGGCAGGGAGGAAGCTAGGGCCACCAAGGTCCTCCCCCATCCCTGGCCATCATACTCACATGTCCAAGCGGTGGCATTGGGGCCCGCCATGGTGTAGGGCCCGGCTGTGGCGCTCATTCCCAACCAGTACTGGGTGCCGGGGTGGAGATGCTGGAAGGTGTAGCTGGTGAGGCCCCTCCTGGCTGACAGGGTCGTGGTCACCGTCTGGGTGAGGAGGTTGTGCAGTGCGAGGTGCAGCCAGGCAGCCCCCCCAGCGCCTGCCCAGGAGGCCACGAGGCTGGTGCTGGAGCCTGGGCTGAGCCTCAGCTGGGTGGGGATGGAGGGAGCTGAGGGGAAAAGCAGGAGAGGGCGAGGTTCAGGGCTGGGGCTGGGGCTCCCTGGACCTTCCTGTCTTCCCAGGGTCTCCTACGCCCACAGCTGCTCTCTATGCTGGCATGAGGGCTGAAGGTCTGGCAAGGGTCTGCTGAGGGGTGTCTCTCCCATGTCCCTTCCCAGGCAGGCTGAGGGGCTCTTGAGGTCCCTCCATACTGTCACACTCTTTCAGGCTGCATGGCAGAGGGGGTGGCAGCCTGGGTAATGCAACATTTCTGCAGCTCCCACCAGCCAAAATCTTTTGTCAAGATCCCCAGATTGCCCTTCTGCCATGTGGACATGGAGCACCCAAACCCAGGCTGCAGGTCCTGCAAGGCAAGATAGAGGTGCGAGGATGTCGCTATGGCCAAGCACGCTGGGCTCACCGCGGGGATGTGAAAAACTCCCAGCTGTTCCCCATCCTGCGTAACCTCCCCATCCCAAGCCTGGAGACCTCCTCCACCTCTCTGCCAGCCCAGCTGGCACATGTGCTGCACCCCTCCTGCCAAACCCTTTCTCCCACCCCTTCCCTCTTGGCTAGGAACACCCATCACTCCCTACCTGTCCACTGGTGGATACTGGTGCTTGCCTGGCTGGATCCAGCCAGCGTGCTGACCTTCAAGGCGTACTCGCTGCCGGCCAGCAACCCATCAAACAGGAAGGTGGAGGCGTTTGGCAGGACAGACGCATTTCTCACAAGCGTCTGGGAGTCGCTGTGGTAGAGGGCAAGGTCGTAGCCGTCTCGCTGCCCATGGGCGTGCGCCCAGGAGGCGTGCAGCACAGCAGAGCTCCCACCGCTGTTTAGGCTCAGGTTGCGGACAGGTGAAGGACCTGCATCGGACATGGCACAGACAGTGTTGGCTGGTTGCCTGGGGATGGGTGACCTACCAGGTTGCTGAAGGGCGGCTGGTGGGACAGTGCCTTCACCTGGCGAGGTCCTGCCAGCCAACTCCCCAGGACCCAGTCCCCCAAGCACAGCCCCATCACCTCCCTGCCAGCTCACCAGTCTCCCTAGGGTTGTGTGGGCTGCACCATCCCCTTTGGATCAGTCTCTGCACAGTCACTCTGAACTGGGCAGGGAGGCTTGGTCAGGGTCAGCACACCAGGTGCACACTGAGAAAGACGAAGCCATCAGCGCTTACCTGTGAGCTCACCTGCTGCCAGGTCCTCCGTTCCTGCTGGCCCTGTGGGTCCTACCACCTGACTTCCCATGAGCACCAGCCCCTGCTCCCTGCAGCCACCACTGCTGTCTGACACCATCCCTTCTGCTGGCCAACACCCTCCCTCCAACTCTACTCTCCTTTTCTAGGTTTTCCAACTTCACCTGCACTGATTTACTCAAGGATCTTCTGGAGAGATGCAGGCAAGGGCTGCCATCCTCACCTGAGCTGTGGGCTCACCAGCACTGCACCCTTTCCCTGGTCCTTGGCATCAGCCAGGGATGGCGTAGAGCAAGGCTTGGTGGGTGAACCAGTGATTGACAGAGATGTGCCAAAATCATAGAACAGATGCTACTTCCTTGTGGCTCTTTCTAGACCTCCAGGCATGACATTTTCCACCCCTCAGCTCTCTGCAGCCCACATGATAGGTTGGTCCACCATTAACTATATTATTCCAGGAGAAGATATAGCATGAGCCCTGCCCATGCAAGGTGCAGGGACAGGACCCTCCCTCCACATGGATGAGGGAATGACCCTCTGGGGACCAGGGAAGGACCTTAATCCTTGTGGAAGTGAGGAAAGGATCAACCTCCCCATGAAGTCATGGGATTCCACACAGACTTGTACTTCCCACCTTCCAAAGCAGTATGATGATCATTGGTAGGAACACTGAGAACCTTTGACTCTGTAGTCCCTGGGGAACCGCTTACTTGTCTGTGCTGTGACTGTCTGGCTGGTGGTCTCCATACAGGCAAGCGTGGCTGTCACTTCAATCTCATAGCGCATGCCAGGGGTCAGCCCGTGGAACCAGAAGCTGGTGATGTTGGGTCCGGCAGATCCATTCTGCAGCAGCGTGCCTGACCCCAGGGAGGAGAGGGCGAGCGAATATCCCTCAGCACCCCCCTCCGGCTCATCCCAGGACAGAAGGAGGGAGTCTGACCGGCCATGGTCACTCACGCTGAGGTTCAGGAGGGTCCCTGCAGAGGCAAAACCAAAACACTCAGCAGGGAGGCGTGGTGCTGCTGGGTGGCCAGTCTGCAGGGCCAGGCACCCCAGCCCATCCACCCTTGCTGCACCCCTTGGCACAGGCCACCACCATGGGCAATGCCGCACTTCGGTCAGGCCCCCAAACCCAAGGGCTCTGAACCACCTTTGGAAAACACAAGAAAGATCAGAAAACCCCATGGACTGAGCTCAAAGGCACCGTGTGAAAGAGATGCTCCTAAACATGGCGCATCTCCTTCGCTGGAGAAAGACCAGAAGGCTTCAGGCCATCACATGCTTTGTCCAGACAGCCCTGGTTTATAGCAGAAAAGTTGCTCTGCTGGGTATAATCCATTGCTCACCACCTTGGTTGTTTGAGCCCCCCCAAAAATAGAATCATCAAATCATAGAATTGTCTAGGTTGGAAGGGACCTTTAAGATCATCAAGTCCAACCATCAACCTAACACTGCCAAAAATACCACTAAACCATGTCCCTCAGCACCACGTCTACCCATCTTTTAAATACCTCCAGGGATGGTGACTCCACCACTTCCCTGGACAGCCTGTTCTAATGTTTGATAACCCTTTCAGTGAAGAAATTTTTCCTAATATCCAATCTAAACCCACCTTGGCGTAACTTGAAAGCATTTCCTCTTGTCTTATCACTTGTTACTAGGGAGAAGACGTCGACCCCCACCTCTCTACAACCTCCTTTCAGGTAGTTGTAGAGAGCAATAAGGTCTCCCCTCAGCCTCCTTTTCTCCAGACTAAACAACCTCAGTTCCCTCAGCTGCTCCTCACAGGACTTGTTCTCTAGACCCCTCACCAGCTTTGCTGCCCTTCTCTGGACACGCTCCAGAACCTTTATGTCTTTCTTGTAGTGAGGGGCCCAAAACTGAACACACGTTTGTGGGCTCTGGGTCTACCTTGCAGAAGCAAGACAATGTCCAGTGAGGGAGCAGGATGGATATGGCAGTGGGGCCGTTATGCTCCCTGAACAGTCTCTGTCTCTGTGTGGGCTCTGACAGAGGAGAGGGTAAAGACTGCTTTGGAGGGACTGACTCCCACTGTTCTGCCCAGTGCAGAGATGACATGGGAGGAGCAGGACACTGTGTATGTGGAGGAAATGTGGGGCCAGATTGGCACAGCCCCTGCTGAGGTGTGTCCCTGCCTTGGCCTTGCTGCAGCAGCAAGGTCAGCACGCTGTAGCTGCAGGGCCGGTGCTGTGGCATCCAGATGGAGAGCGTCTGGGGACAAGGAAGTGGTGTATGGGGCTTGGCCTAATTGGCGGGTCAGTGGCCAAAACTGCTATTGAATCCCTGCCCTTAGAGTTGCTCAGGAACCACCTACACAAACAGGAGCCAGACAGAGCCTGTCTGTTGGGAGCAAGCTGGCAACGTGACCCTTGCAGGCTCCATCTCTGTCTCCCTGTGCCTCCACTAGCAGATCGTCATGCACGGCGCATCCCCAGCCTCACTGTGAACGATGCGCTCTCTATTGCCTCCAGCCTTTGGGAAACACCAGAGCAGCTCTAGTGATAATAAGACATTTGTGTAATAATTAGCACTTGAAATTTATGATGTGCAACATGTTGTAACAGGCTTACATGTGATCTGGCATGGCAAGAAAGCTCTAAACAAGCACAACTATTGCCCCAGAGGTCTGCCCGGGGGCTGCCTTTACACGGCAAAAGAGGAACAGTGTGTGGCGAGCCCCAGGGCCAGGGGCAGCTTTGGGACCACTCAGGTGTTGCGTGTGGCCTTCCCACAAAGCTTGACAGTTTCAGAACTTCATGCAGCTTCTGTTACATGCCATGCTGTTGTTTGGAGCCTGCTGCCATGCTGAGAGCTTCACTCAGCAGATGAGTGCAAAGGGAATTAGGGAAGTTAGATGGACACAAAAGAGGAGCACATAGTCCCCTGGCGAAAGGCCTTCTCAGTGCCATCCCCGAGCAGTTCAAGGGCAGATTTGGGAACAGACTGCTCAGGAAGGCTGTCCTGGTTTAAGGACAACCAGGACAAAGGGTTATATGAATGTAGCTGGGTGTCCACAGGTCAGGTCTCTACACCTGGGCCAGCTGCCCTGGGCTCCCCTTGCTGTCAGCAGAGACCTGGTGGCAGCAGCTCGTGGCGCATGGGGCATGGCTAATCTCCTGAAGAGAGCCAGCGGGATTGTGCCCTGCGTGGAGTTCAAATAGGGATGGTTTTATACTGCAGGCTATTTCTTATCTCACGAAGGCACGAGTTCTCCACCCACGTTTGTCTGCTTCTCTCAGGTTTCCAACAGACTGCACCACCTGCCTCCATCTGTCACTTGGCAATCATCTTCACCTCTGCAGTACAAATGTACCAATACCTAAAATGGGCCAGAGGCATCCTCCAGCCCTGAGGATCATGATCACAACACTGCTCACGTCTCCATAGACAAGCTCTACTAACCACATCACAGACAGCCACATCCAGGTACACCCCATGCCCTGATTGATGTCTGCAGATCATCTGAGAGAGTTTTCACTGGCACGGGCCAGCGCTGTGTGGGCACTGCCCTGGCTACAAGCCCCATGGAGCATGATTCTGCCCAGCCAACTGCAGGTGCTCCGTGCAGGGCTCCTATGGCTGTGCTGCTGCTGAGCCGACGTGGTGCTCCGTGGGAAGGAGAGAGCTTGGAGCCTTGTTCATTTCTCACACTGTCCCCCATAAGGCTGATTACTGGAGAAGGATGGGACTGACCCCCTTCCCTTCCCTAGCCATGACCTGCAGCCTGCAGTAAGTCTAAAGCAGAGTATTTACAAACCCACTTTTAATTCTGAGTGTCCTGGCCCAGCATATCTGTTCATCTCACCATTCCTGGGGACGAAGACCACCCTCTGCAGCCTGGGAACCTCTTTGCTTTGACTTACCTCTATCAAAGGGTGCCTCCTGTCCTTCCAACCCTGTCCATGCTCTCCGGTTGCATCCCTCGCCCTGAGGGATTGAAGGTGTCAAGTGAGAGAGCGGCAAGGTGAAGTGGTCTGAGCTGAGACCAACGCCTGGGAGAGGTGCCCTGTGCAGGCCACAGTCAGGCTGGCCAGGCACAAGTCCCACCCCGCCATGACATCTGGGGGCTGCGACCCTCTGGGGACTGTGACCCGTTTTTACAGGAGAGCCCAGGGCTCACATTGCCGTCCCCTAGCCAAGGCAGCAAGACAGACTCAGCAGATGTAGCTCGTGGGCTGCCCTGGACTTTTGCATGGGTCAGGACTGCAGACCAACATTGGGCCTTGCCCACAGGGGAGGACATCCCACCAAAACAGCCAGGGCACAAGGGGAAGACGTGCGGAGGGAGGGAGCTCTGCACAGGCCCTGGCAATCTTTACAGGCTCCCCCCCTTCCCACGATCATGGAGGGGGAGGATGGAAGGACCCCAGACCTCAGTCCAGCTGCCATGTTCCACAGGCTGCAAAGTGAGGGCTTGGCTTGAGAGCTCCAGAGCATCCAGCACCCTCCACACCACAGCGGGTGCTGAGCACGCTCGCGGGATGCCCGTCTCCCCACAGTCTGCTTGCGAGCAGGGTGTGCCCTGCTTAGGTTGAGGCTAGTTCCCTCCACATTAAAGGAAATGTCTCTGCCCACTCCCCGTCCCGCAACAAGCCACAAAGGAGCAATCATCTTTCGTTAGTTATTTCCCCCTTGGCTCTGCTGGCTGACTCATTTCTGGCTCCCGCACCGACTGCAGTGCTTTTGGGAGTGTGCATGCAGAGGGGGGCAAAGGGGTTCTGGACCCCTGGGAATAGCAGCCAGCCAATTCCTGGGGCGAGGAGCCATGCAGCCATGGCAGCAGTAACACACTCCGATCCCAGGCACTGGGGCGAGAGGGCATGGCAAGGCGGGGGGAAGCGGAGGAAAGAGCCAGCTCATAATTGCAAACGTCGCTAATTTGGTGCAGCTGCATGGCTGAAGAGGCAGCCCAGAAATATGCCGTCATTCCTCAGCGGGGTAGGACTATGCAAAGCCCCTTGCTGCCAGCGAGCTTGGAGCCAAGAGCATGCACGGACAAACGGGGGGATGAAGAGAGAAGGGCTTACCTCTGCCAGGGTTCCCAGGAGCCATGGCACCCACAGGACGAGCAGCAGCAGCAGCAGCGGTGGTCTCATGGGGACCAGGATGGCTGCAGATTAGAGGGATGACAAGTTGGGGGAGGGGGGTAGCTTCTTAGCAGTGGCTGTCCCCAGCCAGCCCCTTCTCCCATGGCAGCGAGGGGCTGCGTCCCCACATGCTTTCTGAGCGCGGATGACAAGATGACATCAGTGGGGACCGGCGTTGCATGCCAGCGCGTCGCACATCAGCCCTGCCAGCTGTCCTTGGGCAGGAGCAGAGCGCGCCTCTGGGCTGGGAGAAGTCCAGTGTCTGTGTGTGTGCCTCTTGCTGTGTGCATTTGCTATTGTTCCCGCGGCTCTGTGTCCCTCTGTGGTGACTCTGCAGCTGTCCTTGTGTGATCGTGTGCGTGCTGCGGCCAGAGAGCTGCTTGCCGGGGGGCTTGGAGGGGGGGCTCCGGCTGTGGCTGGGTGTCTGCAGGGCTGGAGCCCGATCTGGCCATCAGAAGGAGTTCTGCAGAGTTGGTGCTGAGAGGGGAGGAGAGGGGAGGAGACAGGACAGGACAGATGGCGGCTCTGAGCTGGAAGGGAGTGCCCAAACCAGCCCCCAGCATGGGGAGGGAGGGCGGCCCGCAGCCTCCGGCAGCCAAGAGCGGGTGCTGTAGGGAGCATCGGCAGGAGCGTGGACCCGGGGTGCTGTGCACCTTGCGGCTCTCTCTGTGCCCGGCACGTTTGTGCACCCTTTCGCTCTGTACACATGAATTTCTGCACAGGGTGCTGATGGGGAATGGTGGTGCTGGGTGAGTTTGTGTGATGCCCAGGCAGCTTGGAGCTGGGTGGGGTGGGGGTGGGGGTGGGGTGGTGTACGTGCACATTATGAGAGGTTCCTTTGTGCTGCATCCCACGGGCACAAAGATGCCTGGACCACGCTTTGCCCATCTGAGGGGTTGGCTGGGTCCCTGTCTGCTCATGGGTTGTGGGAGTTGTACTCCGCGGTGCTGCCATGGGGAGCACACTGTGCCCCCCCCAGCTGTGTGCAGGGCTGTGTGATGCTCTGCTGTCTGTGCAACACGTGGCGGGGTGCCAGCTCTGATTCAGAGCAGAGATGCCATTGGCTTCACATCAGCGCTGGAGATCTGGGACAGTGCTGGAAGAGGTTCAGTGATGCATCTATCCCGGAAGCCAGCGCAGCCTGTGTGGCCGTGGGAGTCTGTCCCAGTAGCCGTGCTGGCCACCAATGGGGGCTATTCAAGCTCTGCTTATTGCTGTGAGCCACTGAGCTGCCAGGGTGGGACACATCCCCCAGCTGGCCCCAAGACAGAGAGATTCCCTCCCCCAAAAACTGAGAGGTTTGTCAGATGGGACCTGTGACAGTCAGATCAGCCCCCAGTGCCTGGGCAAAGACACAGGAAAGCCCCATCCCCTGCATGTAATTGAGAAGAGGGGGGGACACAAGGGCCCTGGTCTAGGACCCATCTCCAACCCCAGACCTCCTGACAGCCCCCAGGCTGATGGGGCAAGCTGGGAAAGGGGACAGAGCACATGAGTCCCCTTCCCTTTGCATGGGGGACAGTTAATTCCCCAGGTCCTGGCCAAATGGGACTGGTGCCAGGAGTCCTGGTCCGTGGTCACAGTCACGTCTCTGCAGAGGTCCAGTACACTGCCTGGAACAGGCTGAGGGTAAAGGAGCCCTGGCCCTGCTGCTCAGCCCAGCAGTGAGGGCTTATTTGTCACCTTCATCTCCTCTGTTAGCGGCTTGGGTGTCCCCCCAGCAGAGGGGCACAGCTCAACAACCAGACGCCCTTTGAGTCACTCTGTCCCCAGACCCCACAGACCCCTCCATGTCCTCCTGCACCCTGGACATGGAGATTGGGGTGGGAACAGAAGGCAATGTCTTGGCTCCAGTGCAGGCAAGTTTTTTAATCCTTAATACTGTCAGCTCTGGGGAGGCCTGAATGTCAAAAATGCAAGCGGTGCATCTGCTCAAGTGATGGAGGCCTGGGGTAAAATCTCTGCTCTTATGAATGCCCTGATAGGCATTTGGGACTCAGGTCCACCAGCACCTGTGGCGATGGGGATGGCCCATCAACAGTGCCACAGACAGCTGGGGACACCCATCCCTGCTGTGGGATGTTGATGTGACCGGGGGCTGGCCATCCCCCACAGGAGTGCAAGGTGGGTGCTCACGGATACTGGAGGCGACGTCCTCCAGCCACTAAGATAGATATGGAGGGAGTCCTCCTCCACAAGCTGAGGCAGAGGGAGGTTTGGGGCTGGCTGCTCCCATCTCCAGTAGGCTGGGGACTATTTTAAAAGGCCCCTTTCCAGAGCTGGGCGGCTGCAGCCAGCTGGGAGGAGGCTGGAGCTCCCCGCTGCAGTGAGGGCTTGCCAGGTTTACCGGGGGGCCCGGGGTGGGATCCGGGAGGATACAGCTGGCTGGTCCCCAAACAAGTTTGCAGAGAGGCTTTTGGTGGATGTCCCCATGTGGGTCCATGGTGAGGTGCACCCTGCCACAGCAGCACAAGGAAGAGGTTACCCCGTGTTGGATGGGGAGTGTGGGGCTGTTCGCTGCTGTGAGCAGCCTGGAGGGTAAGGATGGCTGGGGTGTAGGCAGAGCAGGCAGGGAAGTCCAGGGTGGATGGAACCATCTGATGTCCCCAGAGGGTGGCAGGTGAGGACAGAGCTGAATTGGAGGAGCCCCTGGCTGATGAATCAGGGGTTGGAGGTTAGAATGGAGGGCCTTGGTGGGCTGGGAATTGCGATCCAGGGGCATTGGGCAGGAGGGACCCTTGGTTATCAAGGAAAACCCTGAGAAGAGGTTCTGCATCCCCCAGTGTCAGAGGCAGGTGACAAGAGGCAGTGTCCCCCTCAGTGACACAGACAGGAGATTTTCCCAGGCTACAGAGTCAAGGTGGGGCTCCTCTACCTTCAAAGCACACCAAAGAGCAGCTCCAGGCCAACAAGAGGACAGAACCACTCACTGGAGTCCTGGAAAACTCCAGCTGGGCTGAGTCTGCCCTGCCCAGCTGGAGAGCGAGCTGAGCCCATGCACACTCGCTACACCTGCCTGCCTGCAGCCCCAATGCTCCTGCCACCGGCCTCTCTGCAAAGCTGGACATCTCCATCTCCAGCCAGCCTGGCTCAGGGGGATGGAGATGCAAGGGAGATAGGTGGGATGTGGCATCTCAGGAGCTTGTTGGAAAACAACTGCTGCTGCCACGGCCCTTTATGGGGGTACAACTCTGGGCATTGGCTTGTCCAAGGACCAAAGGGTCTGTCCTGCCCTCCCTGGTCTCTGGGCAGGGGAGCTGAGCAGGGACTCCTGGAGCACAGTGTTTCCATCCCCCTGGAGCCCGCTGACTTGCTGTGCCACTGCCCCATGCCTCCCCATCCAGGAGGAGAGGTGACCCCTCGCCTGGCATGAGGACAGGCTCAGGGACATGCCTCGGCACCATTCCTTGCTGCCCACCAGGATGGAACTGACCTCTGGGCACGGACCCAGAGGTGTCTCAGTGGTTCTCCCAGCCTCCACATGCTTCTGGTGGCACATTACAGGGCACATAGACCTGGCACCCTACTGGCTGTGGGGACACATCCAATACCAGCCCCACTGATCTAAACCTGGGGACCCAGCAGTTTTTCTCCCTGAGCTCAGGGAGTTTGGGCTGTGCCTGTGGTAGAAACAGCCCAAAGCGCTGGTAGGAGCCAAACCCAGGCCCTGTCCCTGGCACCGTGGGCCTCAGCAGCCTCCCACACTGGACAGAAGAAGCTGCTCATTACATGCCAGCACTGCCCTCCCTGTGACCACCCCGGTGACACTGTGCCACCACAGGTAAAGGACAGAGAGAGAGGCTGCCTTCGGCTGGGGATGCCAGATCTCCCCTCCGGTCCCCCCGACAGTGAAGCCTTCAGCTGTGCCAGACCCAAAAACAACTGCAGAAGGTTTCTCCACCCAGCAGCTGGAACCAGGCCTGGAAACTCAGGGGCTGCCGAGTCATCACATTTTCCGTGAAGCAGCAAAGGCTACCGCAAGGAGCAGGGGGATGGGGGACGCCCCGCCGACCATAAGCGCTTGAAAGCTATGCTGGCCAGAGTTCGGGTGGGACCGCGGGGTCTGTACAGCCAAGCCACCACGTCCTGCAAGGGGGAGAGCACCAGCCTGGGAGATTGTCCTCGCCCCAGGCCCTGGTGGGATCATCCAGTCTGGAGCAGAGCCGGGAAAGGGGACCTCTGATAGCATGCCCATCATTGTGGTGTCAGGTCTTGCTTACACTGGGGGACAGTGGCCACAGTGCAGTGGCAAAGGTCCTGTCTGGCAAAGGCTCCAGGCAGTCCTCCTGGGCAGCGCGAGCCTCAGACCAGAGCAGAGTCCACCCCCAGTTTGCCTTTGTACTCCATGCACTGGCCTTTACTTCAGGTGCCCTGAGCACGGAGCTGGTGGCACAGGGCTTGTCCGCACTGAGGCACCTCCCAGACCTGAGCATGGTCCTCCACACCTGGGGGAAGTAGGGGACCTCCCTGGGAGCACCAGCTAGGGTGAGGATGAGCATGGTGGGCAGCAGAGTGTGAGCCTGCGGCACCCCAGCATCCCCAGTGTCACAGGATCCATGTGTGGTGACAGCCAGCGTGCAGTGCTCCCGAGGCTGGGCATGGGCAGAGCCTGACAGGGTCCCTGGACACCGCTGCCAGGGGACAGCATGTGGGCAAGGACATTGCCACTCCCCGAGGGACCCATCCTGCCACCCAGAGAGGGCACAGCCATAGCCTGGCACTATGCCATGAGCAATGCTGGCACTGCACAGAGAAGCCTGTACCCGTGTCTGGACGTGCAGCCTTGCTGTCCCCGTGGGACCTCTGGGTAGGACCCCTTGTGTCCAACCTGGCACCTTGCAACAACGTGGTACCCTGGGGATGAATGATATGGGGCACTGCTGTGACTGGCATTGGGCTGGGAGCTGCTCTGGGGCTCCTGTCCTGCCTCTGCCCAGCAGCAGCATTCCTCCGGTCCTTGTCCCTCCGGTCCCTGTCTCTCCTTGTGCCCACCAGTGCTGTGAGCTGCCCCAGGCCACAATTTCTTCCCTCTGCCACCTCTGAGGTGCCGAGCGCTGCCCGGGGCTGTGAGGGAGGAACAAGGGGAACAGCCTGTTCCCAGGGCAGAGCCTGCGGAGGATGCAGGTGCTGCTGGGACCTCTCTCTTTGCAAGGTTCACACGCCACCGTTCTCCAACCCTAAACCCTAGAGCCCTGGATGCTCTTCCTTCAACCCCTTGCAAGTGTTTGATCATTTCCACATGGAGCCCTGCCAGCAGGGCTCTTCCCATTTTGCAGAGAGAGAGGAGGGCAGGCGGGGGGGGGGGGGGGGGGGGGGGGGGGGGGGGGGGGNGGGAGGGTCATCACCCCTTCTGCAGGGCAGAGCTGTGCCCAGGGCAGGCACAGCCACGCTGGCCAGGCTGTGGGACAGCCAGGAGGTGCAGGAGTGACTCTTGTGCTCTGGAGATCCTCTGCACTCCCCCCAGCTCGCTGCTGGAGACCTGGCAGCAGAGCCTGGGATGCCTGCGGGTGCGAACCAGGCGCCTGCAGACCTGGGAAGAGTAGGGCTGCGGGTGACTCAGAGCACACCCAAAGCCGGCAGAGCCGGGCAGACCTGCTCTGCCCCCCCGGGGTGTGGGTGCCGCCCCTGGGGCTGAGCAGGCTCAGGAGGCCCTTTCCCCTGGCCAGGGCAAGAGGCACCAGGTGGGGAGAGCTGATCGCAGCCTGGAGAGTGCCTGCCCCACACCTACTGCAAGCAGTGCTAGGGCAGCTCCTGGATGGCCACCCAAAACCCCCCACCCCATCGCCAACAGCCTGTGGAGCCCTGCAGGACTCTGCTCCCACCCTGGGATGCAGTGCCAGCAGAGGCTGACAGCAAAGGTGCCCGGTGCCGTCAGGATGCTACGCTCACGGAGCCAATAAGTAGCCACGAAGCAGCTCTCAGTGCCCACCCGCGCCTCACCATGCTGAAGACTCCTGGCATGAGATCCCCCCCGCACAGGCACAGCCATGTAATGCCAGGCTCTGCTTCTGGCACATCTGTGCATGGAGGCTGCCCATCCCCTGCCGCCTCCCCCGGGGCCGCGGGAGGGTTTGCCCACGCGCTGTGCCAGAGCACAGGAGAGTCCGCGCTCCTTTCCCGCACGCATCCCAGGGGCAAGGAGTGGGACCAGTACCTCTCCTGGTGGTCATCCCCTGCGTGGTCCACAGCCCGTCCCTGTGAGCCTGGTGCGTGCGGTGTCAACTTGGCGCGCTCACGCTTGCTTGCCGTTTACTCCTGCTTGTGCACGGCACTGACGCTCAAGTCTGGGCTGGTCCTGGGGAAGGCCCGCCTGGGCTCGCCCAGCGTCTCAGCTGCAGGATGCCAGGGAGGAGGGATCAGCTGGACGGAGATGTCTCCTGTGGCCCTGTGATGGCAGGGGTCTGCACACCAGGGAGGGTGGGAGACGCGTGGCTGGACACGGCTCGCACCTCCCTCCACCTGTCCTGGGTTTGCACCACGTGCTGCAGGGTCAGCACAGGTGCTGAGGGCACCCTGTGATGGGACCCTTGGAGACAGTGAGCATCCCTTCATGCTGCTGTTGCAAAGGGAGACAGGGAGCGCCCAAAGGCTGTGATGGAGCCAGCACAGACACCCAGACCCACACTCCAGCCTTGAAGGTGTCTGTGGGCTGTGATTGCTAAAGGCTTTGCTGCCCTGGGCCCCACCAGACCAGCCACCATCCTGCAGTGAGAGCGTCCTGGTCCCACTCAGTCCCATGTGAAAAGGGAGATGAAGAGGAACTGGTGAGTTGGCTCAGGAGGTGCAGAGCATCCCAAGAGCTTGCCGAGGATGGCACTTATCCTCACCCTGGCCAGCTGGTCCCTGGGGACAAGGAGCAGGGTCTTGCCAGTGGTTTGGAGGAAAACTGGGACCACAGGAGCAGGTCCCAAGGCACCCTCTCTCCCATCTTGATGGATGCGGCAAGAGGAGGTGCAAGAGCCATGGCAGTGAGCGTGAGGATTCCCATCTCCTGCAGTCCCAGCTGAAAACAAGGCCTGGAGCTCATGTTTCTGGTCTTCTCCCAAGAGGCTGGCAGGATTAGCCCGGCTTAGCCCCACATGGGAGCCGCAGGTTCCCCCATCCGCTGTGCGGTGCATGGCAGGGAGACTTTGCATCTGACCCTTTCCAGTCCCACAAGTGTCACACGTGTTTCAGCTGCCCCTCAGGGTGTTCAGTCTTCCCACCACAGGCACCGTCCCTGCCGGTGCCTTGTCCCACCCCACCGCCTCGGCTGGGCAAAGTTCTCTGCAGAGAAAAGGCAGAGGGAAGGCGACGCTGGCTCAGTCCAAACCAGCCTGCCTGCGCAGCAGGGAGAGGAGGAAGCCCTGGACACTGCTGCCATGCTCAGCAGCTACATGAAAACACAGCCTTCAGTTCTGGAAAGCGTCTCAGTTTCCAAATACCACCATGAACTGAAAAAACTCACCTCAAAATGAAACCAGCCCCGTCCCTCTGGTTCAAAGTTTCCTGTATAAAAACAAACCTGCCAGACGGCTGCATTTGCACACAAAAGGTTTTGTTTTCAGGAGGAAGGTCTCTTTTTTGGAGGAGTAAACACAGGGCCTGCCCATCCTCCATGCCCCCGGGCAGGAGGCCTGCCTGTCAGCTCGGGGCAAAGGCAGGCAGGGCATTGTCCCATCTTGCTGCCTGGCAGATCTCCCTGTCGCATGTCCCCTGCGAGCAGACCACTGCCTGCACCAACGCCAGTGCCGCTGCCCTACCGAGCTGCCGACCAGCTTGTCTCACAAGTGCTGGACCCCAGCAGCTTTTCACACACATCCCTGCAGCTGTCATGCCTTGGAGGGTCCCAGGGCGCGGGGATGGGTGCAGGATGGGGCTGTGCAAGGGCACAGCCCTCAGCAGAGGGATCAACGTCTGTCTGCAGCTCTCCTTGCACCGTGGTGGTGCTGGGGCGCTGCGGCGTGGCACCCGGGGGTGCTCCCCTCGCAGCAGCAAGGCTGCAGCATTGGCAGCTCCTGCTTCTCCAGCTCCTTGGCTTCTCCCTGGCATCTCCCTCAGCACCCGGAGCCAAACACAACATGAGCCTGTCTCTTCGGCTGTCAGCAGCGCCTGCTGCTTTCTGCGTCCAGCCCCCAAAAGAAGGCAGGTCTGCTTCTTCACAGGAGCAGCTGGGGGACCCACACCCTGGCTCTACTCCCCCCAGCTCAGCTGCAGGCCCCCCCCCCCCCCCCCCCCCCCCCCCCCCCCCCCCCCCCNCCCCCCCCCCCCCCGAGACCACCCTTCCCAGGCTGATGCACGTTTGGGGCTGGCACAGCTGCAGCCTGGCTGCTCCCTGGGGTGCTGCCGTAGGTAGCATTCACCCATTGCAGCAGAAGTTGCTTTTTGGGACATATCTTGGCCACTGGTGCGGGTCTCACAGCTGGTGATTGCTAAAGACTTTGCTGGCACAAGCTTGGCCTCAGCAGGCGGGTGCTGGAATCCTGGAGCAGGGGTGAGACAGTCACAAAGGGATGGAGGATCAGCCCCCTCCACCCTTGCCTGCTCACAGTTCTGCTCCGGATCCCTGTGAAGTGTGTATCCCTTCAGCCTTTGCTGTGTCCTGTATCCCTCTGCTGCTTGACTTGGGAAGGTAGAACCATTCGTTGGGCCTTGCAGAGTGACACAGAGCTCAGCCTTGCCTGTCCGGGGGTCCCCGATGAAGTGTCCATGGAGTTGAGCAACCTGGCTTGAGGGTTTCCGGGCATGGAGGGTCTGTGGGGCTTGGAGATGTTACCAGATGCCAGACTTGGAGAACTGGTCCCTACCCAAAGCACTGGCAGAAGCTATTTTCACCTCTGAGCTGGGACACACCCACCCTGCCTCAGTTTACCCTCCGTGCACTGGGAAGCAGAGGTGCTCTTCTGCTGGAGGGGAGGGAGGGACAGTAGGCGGCAGGCTGGTAACAGGGACGCATCAAGCTTTTCTGAGCCTCCTCATCTGTCCCTGGGCTGACATTAGCAGTGAGTTTGGCATCTGGGCTGCGAAGCCACACTGTCCTGCTTCTCCTGTGGGTGGTGCAGCTGGGCTGGGCCGGCTGTGGGGTCTGGGAGGGACCGCCCCAAGGCTCAGGGGGGTCAGCTGGGCTGCTGTTTGGCTTGAGCTGCTTGGCTGGGAGAGCCTAAAACAACAAACATTGCAGAATAAGGGAATGTTTCACTGCTTTTTCCTGGTCAAGTGGTTTCCTGTTTTCTAAGCAGCTCTTCCAGCACCACTGGGGCAGAGGACTTGTCTGCGCAGAGCCTGGTCCCAGAGTAGACCCTCACCGTGGAGGGAACTTGCCTGCTGCTTGACATCTGGCAGACAAAGAGGTCACAAAAGATTGGCTCTAGGATCAGCTGCGACCTTTACCAGAGACCTGCAGCAGGCGACAGCGTTACTCTCTTCCCCTCTGGGCTGAAAGCATCCATGAATGCATTGTCTTACCTAGGTCAAACTAGGCTGGACACCGCTTGTTTACACAGGCTTGCTGCTATTTCTTATGGATGGCTTTCCATGGCCTGACAAACTCATCACATGCATGGCCACCCGCTCGACACGCTCAGCCCCCAGCATGGGGAGCACGTGAGCTCCTGGGCTCAGTGCTGCTCCAAGGGGCTCTGCTGTGAGCTGGGCTGGCTCGGTGCTGCGGTCCATGCAGGATGCTGCTGAAGGCAGGGGACAAGGGCAGGACGCCCCGTGGCACACCACTGCTATATTTCCCAGGAGTGTGGAGCGCATGTGTCCATCTCGATCACCCTTGCTCCTTCCAGGCCAGGCCCTTGTCATGGTTTAGACCAAATTTCAATTTTCCCTTTTGCCCTATTTTACTGTTAATTTCAGTAGTTAGAAGAAGCCCAGCTAAAAAGCAAAGTTACTGAACAAAATTGGTCCTGTTTTACCTCAAACCAGGACAGCCCTGCAACTCAACTGTATGCTGGGGTCCTGAGCAGAGCCCTGTACCATTCCAGTGCTGTTCCAGCCTTGGATCCACCCTTTCTCCCCCAGAGCCTGTCTACAGCTGTGCACACAGGTAAGGTCACCCCGCCTGGTGGCACTGCCCTCGCAGAACCCGTTCCCGCTCCTCTGCCCCAGCCCAGAGACCCCAGCTCAGCTCCTCCTGCTTCTTCCTCTGCCTGTCCCTGACCTCCCCTCCATCCTGGACGGTACCAGGAGCAGGGGTGGTGGGACCATCCCACCAGGTCTCCAGGGAAACACACAGATACTTTCTTATTTGACAAACATCATCTTTCCCCTCCTTTGCTGAGTGTTATTACAAAGAGGCTGTTGGCAGAGTCTGCCCCGAAAGCCAGTCTATAAGTGTCAGCCCCTGGGGACTGTCTGACCCATGGAGAAGAGGCAGGCAGAGAGGACGCTGACACACAGGGCAGCTGTCACTGCTTGAATCAGTCCTGGCTCCTCGTGGAAGACAGGACCCATCTGGACCTCCTCAGGGTCCATCCTGGATCCTTACACGCTCAGCCGTCCCTGACTGTGACAGAAACATAAACCAGGCCCTTGCAGGAATGGAGAATCAGGCAGACACAGGGAGCTCCTGTCAGCACCCATTGGTCCAGACCCAGCCAGCGCTGCGGGATGGCCCAACACAGTATCTCCTGCCCAGCAGGAGCAGGCAGCAGGGACCCTGCCCAGCAAGTGCCTGCAGGCTGCTGCATCTGAGCCCTGCAGGGTCCCCCCAGCTGGACTCCAGCTCCCCAAATTGGAGCAACCCCAGAGCCCAGCTGAGGTGGCCTTGCTGGTGACTCTCACATCTGCGGAGAGGCTCAGGAGACCCACAGAAAAGGGGCAGGCAGAGCTGCTTGGGGGGCCTGTGAGAGGACGTGCAGATGCCCCCTGGCAGGGGTGATGCTCACCAAGTGGGACATGATCTGCTGTGGTGTCCTGCTGCCAGGCTGGCTGTGGCATGGCAGGGCAGGGGTGACCTGCCCCAGCTCAGAGCACAGAGCACAGATCTCGCCGGCATTGCACCACTCTCCACAGCGCCATGCATCTTCAGCCAGTGCTTCCCCATCCTCTGCCCCACTCGCCAGCAGCACAGATCCCTCCTGCCCTATCCCGGTATCGCAGACCTGGGCCCCAGCACCACATGCAGGCTCTGTATTACAAAGGAGCCCACCCTTTCCCAAAATGCACACACAGTCCAGCAGCCCTTGTTAACAGGGCACAATGTCCACCATAAACCAGAGGTGAGGGGTGGGGGGACAAGGATGGGCTGGTGGAGCAAAAGCTGTAGCACTGCGCAGTGACCTGCCCACCAGGCACCATGGCTGTGACCCGCTGCTCGCGCATGCGGTGGCAGACCTAGTGCCTTATTTAGTGTTACTGCAGACACTGCCCTGATGCCAGCCCCATGGCTTGACCCCATTCCCGCGCCAGACGGGAGCAGGGGAAGGGTGTTCAGCAGCCCTGGGTGATGGAGAGGTCTGCTGTCTGTCACTGCGGCTCATCCAGTACTGGCAAGACGAGGCTTTCATGTGCAAAAAGCATGACGGCTGTGCTGCATCAGGGCCTCTGGTGCCACCAGCTGCTGCCTTGATTTATCTTCCAGTGCTGAAAGCCCCATGGGTCCATCCTCTACTACCTCCACTTGCTGGCAGGAAAGGTGTCCTCTGCCCCAGAGCATATGGGGACCCCCCTTGGCCCAAACAGTAAAAGAAAAAAAAAAAAAAGCTTGAAGTTTCTTAGCTTTTCCTCCAGATCCGGGGCATTTGTGGCTTCCAGCACCATGTGAGCCAACAGGAATATTTCTGATACCTAGAGCTGGGATATAACAGACCTCATGTGCTACAAGCTCCTGTGGCTCAGACATACGGCCGCAGGGCTGCTGCGGGACCAAGGGGACTCGGGAGGCCTCGCTCAGCAGGAGCAACGCATGGCCCAACGTGGCAGCTTCCTGATTTTCTGAGGCCAGAAAGCACTATCCAAAACAGCTTTCAAGAGCAGAGAGGCGCA